>JASANC010001605.1:0-212059 GCA_030248135.1 Theristus sp. LFF4_11 | reverse complement strand
TTCCATCCGTTTTGTAATAAAAGTCACTCAAATCCATTTTCAGTCACACACTTGTTACAGATTGACAGAATAATTTTATTAGCGTGGTTATTATTGTCGTTTTTCGGAATAAAACTGACTGTCTGAACACATCGCTGACACAGCCGGAGTTTAAAATCAAACTGAACGAAGGTATGCGGTTTCGGAGCCTGTTCTCGGTGAAACTTTTTGTGGTGTTGACTGTAGGCTAAAAATTAGAAAAAACGTATTTTTTCAAGGTTTCATTGTATGCACATGTTTATTATACCCTTAATATTCGGTAGAATGTCACCGCAATCACCACACACGAGGCTTTTTTGGATCATTTCTTGCGCCATTGTTATTACTGAGTGCAGTCAGTTTGAAGTGCGCCGTCGAATCCCGAACGAGTGCCTGTTCGTGCCAAGGGACCGATCTCTGACTTGCTCGACTCTGCCGAAATTTGTGCCAAAAATGTTTGTTTTGTAGTAGTTTGTAATCTCGTGCGTTTTATTGTACATTTAGCGTTTCAGTCATTTACGTCGCCTGCAAATCGAAAACTGTGTCAACGGCGCAGAATGGTCAACGTTCAAAGATCTGCTCGTGCACAACAATCATGTTACAAACATATCAATCAATGTTTGCAATCAGGTTGTTTGTTTATTCGTTGAGTAAATGAGATAGTGTTCATGTGTAGATAATACAGACTGCGACAATCGCTACCACAATGAAAATAATGACACCTCGAATTGAGTTTGAACATCTTTGGAAAACAACAGATCAGGTAACAGATGTTATTATGTTAATTAGAGTCCACAATATGTTAAAATGAAAAGCTGTGTTAAAACCCCACGAATACAATTTAATCCACTTTGTAGGAACCGACAACTGAAAAAGCGCAAACAACGACGACACAGCAAACTGACCGAGACATAGCGGTTACGGTATGTTAAAAATATTGAACGCAATCCCCTTTTAGTGTCACTTGAGTACATTACAGATCACACCCACTTCATCAGCATACACGTCGAACACAGGTGAGATGGAATGAAAAATAGTGACAAATTCACAATGTTAAAAAGAGGATTTTCAGACAAACATATGGATTATGTTAAACCAACAACTACACGAGTATTGTGGTGCAGAAACGAGTATGAACAGCATCAAAACAAAATGGCATCAATTTGCGCTGAGAAAATGCAGACGATTGTAAGTTTCAAACAATGAATGGGTTTTAATCGCATTACAAAATAAGAGTTTGCAGATGAAATCAGAAGAGAGGCCCCCGAAAAACGATGACGCTACCCTGAAACAGTGTAAGCAGTTCTAATGTGGAATTCGTGTCGGTTTCAAAAACCTGCCCCTATTCAGTTTTCTGCTATAAAGATATGCTGGGTTTGTCAAGTGGTGTTGGCGGCTCTTTGACAACGTTTGTCGCTTTCCTTCTGATTTACTGCGCTCGAGTAATCATTCGCAAAAATGCCCGCGCCATACCGGAACAAGAGGTTTGATTAAAAATAAAATTAAAAACCAGTTGAAATAATGTACTTACCCCAAAACGTTGCAGGGCACGGAAATGCGTGTGTTCAACGTTTAACTATCCGTGCTGGTGCTGCTACCGCTGTTGTTTGCTTAAAAACGCGCAATCTTACTGTTACTTTATCACATTTGTACATATGTTTTTCCTTACCGAGTTTCATCAGACCAAGTGCCGCCTGGATCTCTTTGTTGGTATTTCCCGTCACAACTCTGACACACACTTTTCGATGTTGATGTAACTGCTGCAAGCAAACGAAGCGCTTGCGACAAATGCAAGAGTATTGTTTTGGTAATCCAGTCATGCTTGGACATTCTTTTTGATGTTTTATAAGATCCTGGCGGTCAGAATATCGCTGCAGGCAGATGCAGATGTGGATTTTGAGCCCATTTTTGCGTTGACACCTGAAAAAAAGCTATTCTTGTAGACTGAATTTTTCCAACACCATTTGCTGCAGAATCAAAAAAGAACTTACTGTTTTTGGTGCACTGCGAAATACTTAGCCATATGAAATGTTAACTCACAATACCCACAGCGAAACACCATTTTTCAGCAACTGATTATTTTGTTTTTCATTTTTACGCACAGTTCTCATAATCCGATTACAGACTGCTCAGACACGATGACCGCTAATCATATTGGTTATTGTCTTGACGTTTCCGCCATCTACAAAAGAGAGATGTCAACAACGGAAGAAGCAAAGCGCCTGGAGGACATGTACGACGTATGTTTTGACATTTTGATTACTTCTGCCTGATGTTCATCACACTTGTCATGCGGTATACCTGGCGAAACAGCGAACTTCATGTATGATTTCAATTTTAGATCACGTTTGGCGATGTTTTCTTGGACATTGCAAGATCAATCAGAAACGTCATTGTCAGGTCGGAGGCTCGCACCAATCGGTTCACAAAGCGACTGTGCCTGGTGTAAGTTTTTTGACTGCCACTGTGTTGACCTTTCACACCAAATCCACTGATTTCTGGTTCACGGCTTTTGACTGCCACTGTGTTGACCTTTTACACTGCCACTGTGTTTACATGTTGCTTAAGACACACAGTCAGACCATTTCAGTTGTTTTGGCGAGGGTTGTGACGAAAGAGCTTGCGATCAACACCACGTGACGCTGGCAAACGTCGCCGAATCTGTGACGCGCAACGATTTCTTTGCGTCGTTTTACGATCAGATGATGCGTCATCGCGATGGCGACAGTCGTGATGAGTACATACAGTTTATGCTAAAACATGACCCGTACGCACTGCGAGCGAGTCCTTTGGTCGTGTCGTTGGTCAAACTGCTGCTGCAGCATTTTAACGATTACATGTGAATTTTTCGCAGCAGTAACGAAAACGTTTCTCATTCTTTAAACACGCTTTTTGTTTTATTGAGCTCCAACTCTGCTTAACCTTAAATTTATACTTGATTGCCCATTCATTTACGCGTTTGCTAGTGTATTTCTCAGTATGATTTTGCCACACTGTTGATCAGTTTTCTAATTTTTGTTGCACGCATGTGTACGTGCGTGTATTTCTCAGTATATTGCCACATGTTGATCAGTTTTCTCATTTTTTTGCATGTATCTGTACGTGTGCCAACAACAACACTGCAAACGAATCGACGAGTACATAAAAATCAATGATTGCACAAAAAAGAACAAAAATTTCATACAACATAACCGGTCAAAAATACACTGCGCGTTGTTTCACAAATACGCGTGAAGTCATCCAGACAGCACGTGGATTAAGTGAGCGTGTGACATTCAAACTGTGTTCACACCTGAAACACATATACCGGCACCCCCACCAAACACTAACAAACAAAAATACAGAAATACGCGCGAAGTCATCCAGACACCACGTGGATTAAGTGAGCGTGTGACATTCAAACTGTGTTCACACCTGAAACACATATACCGGCACCCCCCCACCAAACACAGCTTTTGCAAAAATACAGAAATACGCGCGAAGTCATCCAGACACCACGTGGATTAAGTGAGCGTGTGACATTCAAACTGCGTTCGCACCTGAAACGCATATACCGGCACCCCCACCAAACACAGCTTTTGCAAAAATACACGGGCACTACAGAAATACGCGCGAAGTCATCCAGACACCACGTGGATTAAGTGAGCATGGTTTGAAAAATACGCGTGAAGTCATCCACACACCACCCGGATTAAGTGAGCTGTCATACGCGTGTGGTCATCCACACAGCACCCGGATTAAGTGAGCTGTCATACGCGTGTGGTCATCCACACACCACCCGAACTGAACACAAATACGCGTGAAGTCATCCAGACACCACGTGGATTAAGTGAGCATGGTTTGAAAAATACGCGGGAAGTCATCCACACACCACCCGGATTAAGTGAGCTGTCATACGCGTGTGGTCATCCACACAGCACCCGGATTAAGTGAGCTGTCATACGCGTGTGGTCATCCACACACCACCCGAACTGAACACAAATACGCGTGAAGTCATCCAGACACCACGTGGATTAAGTGAGCATGGTTTGAAAAATACGCGTGAAGTCATCCACACACCACCCGGATTAAGTGAGCTGTCATACGCGTGTGGTCATCCACACAGCACCCGGATTAAGTGAGCTGTCATACGCGTGTGGTCATCCACACACCACCCGAACTGAACACAAATACGCGTGAAGTCATCCAGACACCACGTGGATTAAGTGAGCATGGTTTGAAAAATACGCGGGAAGTCATCCACACACCACCCGGATTAAGTGAGCTGTCAATAGTGATTTGAAAAATACGCGCGAAGTCATCCATATATACTACTACAAATGGCTTAATGTGAGCCCTTCTTGGGCTTATTTTACCGTTTGCAATGCAGCAACAGACGGTGGCGTTGTGCAACGTTTGCGTTGTTTTGTTGTGTCATTTGAAGCATGTTGTGTGTGACGCAGGTGACGCGTTGATGGACGACACGTTGGCAGCGCTGTTGCGCATGGGATTCACGGACGACAACGGGTGGCTGACGCAGCTGGTGGCCGCGAAACGCGGCGACATCAACGAAGTGCTCAATGCGCTGCACGCTGGACGCCACTAGACCACATGCCTGTGATGCTCGGATGTGATCTGGCGCTTTTCCGGTGGTTTATTTCTGCTCTGCATCTGCGATATTTGGCGGTGTTTGGATTTTTGTCTACTTCGATTGTTCTTACGTAAAACGAATTCTTCTTCAATTTTCGATATAGGTTGAACTCATATTACCCGGTGAATTCTTCACTATCGAACGTAATGTTAAAAGTCACGAGTCCAAAATTGGAAAAACAAGCGTCACTGTACTCCCGTCATTGTGGTTTTGTTGTTGTGCGTTCATCATTGTGTTTGTGTTCATCTTAACCTTTGTTGTTCCGTAAAGCTGATTATGCTGAATCACCGTTATCCACTGTCCTGTTCCTGCTCTGCAGATTTAATTCTTTTCAAAAAAACTGTATGTACTTTAGATTCGCGTTGACATTCCGTGACAAACTAAACACAAACGTTGACCAGCATAGTTCATTTCGATATATCACATCACATTGGATTACTGTTATATATACGACACACATCATGTGAATGACTTGACTGAGCTGATATTGCAAAATACCAAACAGCGAAATGTAACAATTGTAACTTCTCAATAATTACCCTTAAGGGTGTTTTCAGAACCACTGGTAACGTTTTCAGACGTTTGACATGCCAGCAATAAGTGCTTGGCAGTCGCTTCAGAGTGCCAACGTCTAAACTGCTGATGTCTGCGGTTCGCTCCTAAATTGGCACAAGTGACAATTTGCAGTAGCTTCTTAGACTGCTTACTATTCGCATATGCATCTGGATAGTGACAGATTTTTGCAGACTATTCCACTACAACGAACACAAGAATCACTGTTAGTAAATAATGTGACAATTATTATGCAGGCACACAAAAAAATACCGAGAAGAAAATCCATCAAGTAATAATAATAAGAACCCAGAAGTAATAAGTTCCAAAAAAATACTGTACACGAATGGCAAGACTGGAACCGCAACGAGATGATCCACATTTATCAAAAAATGTAAGTCCTTAACTGTGCTGAATGAAAGAATCCCATAGAAATTTTGCACTTCCCAAGGCCGGAAATTTCGGTAAAAACCGTCAATGATTTTGTGGTTCGTGTTTTGACGTTTCATTGCAAAATGCGAACCAGCGCAAGCATTGTCGGTTTTTGAAACACAACCAGATGAATGGGAGTAAGTGAGTACACTCCACTCCGCCAATGAAAAGTAGCAAAACACAAAGACAGGACCACGCAGCGCACATTTAGCAAAAATATAATTTCAAGACTAATAGTGGACAGCGAAGGCAAATAACAAAAGCTTAGCATCTACAATAACGGTTTGCAAATATAATTTGCCTGTACACGAACGAATCTCAATTATTGGTGAAGCGGGGCGTCAGCACAGTCAAAAACAGATTCAAGAAATAAAAAAGAACAGTAGCGTTTTTTAACACCGTTTGCAAATAAGAGTGGGGGGGCCTAGGAACATTCCGTGATACATGGAAAAGTTTTTAAACCAAGGGTGCAGGGACATTCTACTAATCAAGGCGCTTCAGGTTTACCCCCTGAGTACCCCCTGATTATGCCTATAAAGGTTGTTTTTTAGGGTGCGGAAGTTGAAAAAAAAATTAAAACAAAAAACCACTGGAAAACGCATAAAAATGTGTTTTTGCCCAACTTTTAGAGCAAAAAAAGTCCCTGGACAAAAATCTAAGGGCAGATTCGAATTCAGCAACCCCGAAACCCTCTATGTAGAACTAAAAATTTAAATTACAAGTTGTTTCTAACTTGATTTTTTCACTGTGAAACGAAAACGTGTGCAAAAAGCAAAAAATCAACTTTTTACCCATTTTTTGGGTGGGCAAGTGGTCAGTTGCAAAATATCAAAACTGATTCCGATACAGCGGTTGTAAGGCTGTTGTAAAACAGCTTTGTTAAAAAAATCCGCACTTAAAATTAAAAATTAAAACCAAAAAAACACTGGAAAACGCAAAAAAATGTGTTTTTACCCAATTTTAAGGCAAAAAAATGCCCGGGGCAAAAATCTAAGATCAGATTCAAATTCAGCGACCCCGAAAACCCCCCTGTAGAACCAAAAATGAAAATCGAAAAATTGTGTTTATGAGCTCAAAAAAATGTTTTAAAAAATAGCGTAATTTAAAAAAAAGTAATTTTAACTAGCGTCGTAGCGCCTCAGGGACCCCCCTTGCAAGGGCTCATTGATACAGGGCCTTAAAGAACTCCGCAAGATCTTTCACGTGAATACTGTGTGAGGTTCCAGAAACTGTGCAACTACGAGATACGGTAGGGCTAAAAAGGTACACTTTGCGAAAAATCGCAAAAAATCGAGGGTTTTTTAAATTCCGCGCCCTAAAAACGACCTTTATAGGCATAATCAGGGGGTACTCAGGGGGTAAACCTGAAGCGCCTTGATTAGTAGAATGTCCCTGCACCCTTGGTTTGAAAACTTTCCCATGTAGCGCAGACCCCCCCCCCACTCTTATTTGCAAACGGTGTTAAACTTCACTAAAAAGTATAATACTAATATATGTCCAGTAGAGTCTTTCTTAATTGACTGAGAACGAAAAATAAGTGCAGCACTAGTTCGCTTTGATTCCACTCAAAAAGTAGATCATCCATTGAACAAGAACAAATCAAGATTACAACAAACAAGATTACTGAGAAACTGAAATTTTTCGCGGCCATTAAAAAAAACGAACAGTTTCCAATAAAAAGTCCACACCAAAGGAATGCTGCATTAGAAGTTGAATATAACAAATGTAACTGGTGCTAGTGACTCTGCACTGTTGGTTGCCGTGTCGGCATGGCCTGTGCGACAGTGGCGCCGTTCGCAAACGCAGCGCCAGCGGCAGCGTTGGCACTGTCCGTCAACGCATTGCCCCCACTGGGCACGTTGCTCGCAGCCAACAGGGGCAGCAGGTTCAGGCGATTCATCCAGGCGGCACGCGCCACCAGCTCGGTGAAGAAGGCCAATTGCTGAGTTTGCACCGGTGCTGCCGGCGTGCTCGCGGCTGGGGTCGTCAAGTCGACACTGAGAGAAAAACTGTGCAAATGTACGGTCCATTTGTACACCTGGCTGGTTGCTTGGTTGCACACACGTGCAGTGTGATCGTGATGCACGCATACTATGCACACAGCCTCCACCTCCCCAACAATGTCCACATGAGGTGTGCCATCATCAATGCCCGATCACACTGTACGTGTCTGCAACCTACCATTTAGCTCGTTGTTAATAGTTTACAGACAGGGCTTGGATTTATGTAAAATTTTGCCAAATACTCGCTCGTCGTGGGTCTGTGTGGCAAAATGTGTCTGAAAACGTGAAATGTTTTTGAAAGAAAAATCTGAAAATGTGGCAAATTACCCGGAGCCCGTGAATCGGTCGGCTGCCCCGTTGTTTGTCGTGAACTTGCGATGCAGATTAACGTTGACGCTGTGGCGATCACGGGCGCGTTTTGACGGGAATTCTTGCGGACATCTGCAAGCAATGATGTTCGATTGTTGTTTTTTCAGTAACGCTTTTGATCAGAAATAAAACTCTATCGACCAGCGAAGCAGACAGAATCACATGCTCACCCAGCGACGGTGCATCGATGCTTCAGCTTTAGATGAACGTTCTGATAGTGCGTCTTGACGCTGAAATGATTCTGAAACCACTTCAAACAGCGGACGCACTGGCGCGGGTTCTCTTTGTTGATCGGCACTTGAAAGTACTGAAATGTGCGCTTTTACAGTGTTTGCTCTCACGCAGTTGTGTTGAAACGGAAAAGTGCAAGGAAGCGTGTCTGAACTCACTTGAATGCTGCCCGTGGACGTCTTGCAAGGCACCATCTCGATCAGATGTCGCGACGCATCGAGGACTGGCGTCGGCGAACGTGCGTCAGTGAGACTGTCGTTGCTGCTGCTGCAGCGATCCTGCTGCGAGTCATGAACGCGTGCCTGAAACGCAACGGAAATGTCTGTGCTTTCATGTGTCACCGTCGAAAAACAGGCTCGAATCAACCTACAGTAGCCTCCATTCGCACGTGATCACTGTCTGCTGATTCGTCGGATGCCGACTGCAGCCGGGCGTCCGCCGTTGACAAGTCCAACGGTTGCTCGTCCACCGTGCACGCGTGCTCATCGGCCGTGCCGCTCGGCCGTGCGTCCGTGCTGGCACGTTCAGTGCGGCGTGCCTTTGGCGAGACGCACGTTGCCGACGCCGCTGGCATCTTGCGCGGCCGGTCGCTCTTGCGTTTCCGTGCGCTGCTGCTGGTTGAGCATGATGATGGACTCACTGGCGCTGCTGAAACGTACGCGCAGAGTTGCCGCTGAACTCGCGCAAGCAACTGGAATTTTGATGATAATTATCAGTTTTTTTACCTGCAATGTTAGTCATTGGAATCATAGTGGCGGACGTCATGAGCGCGCCGTTGGAATGCAGTTTGGGGTTGCTGTTGACGGAATGACGATTGCGACTGCGCCGCGAGGAAAACTGAGCCATGCAACCGGGAACCTGCATTGTAGTTCACAGCATTGTTAGTTTGAACAATTAACCTAAACACAAAAAAGTGAATCCACAGTTTTGATGCAAACGTGGCGCAATGGCACCGACCGTGCATTGGTGCATCTCCTTTTTGTGCACAGCACTGATGTGTATCTTCAGCGCGCCCTTGTCGCAGAATGTCTTGTTGCAGTCGGGCCAGTCGCACGGCACACGACGCTTGCCGGTTTTGACGTGCGTGTGACGCTGCGACGAGGACGACTTCACCCTGCACTTGTGTTCCTTTGTTGATCGGGGCACCAATGACACGGGCGTTGTGCACGCTGGCATTGATCGCTTCGATAAGTCCTCTGCCTGAAAAAAGGCGTGTATGAGTGCAAAAACCTGCGTTCATGGTTTCACCCCGTTCTTGATGCAAATTTTGGTTGGCAACGTTTGTACCAACCTGGCCGTTCTGGTGTGCTCGGTTGTGCTGGTGCTGCATGTTGCCGTCGTGCTCAACGCTCTTTTCACTGCCACTTGCGCTGCTGCTCACATTCGACTGCGGTGACAACAGCAAACTGCTGTACGGAATGTTGGGGTCTGCAAGCAGTGAGTGTGTTTGACGATGATCAGGTCAAAATGAGACTGAAGGCGTTCAGACGACGCACTGTGTTGTTGTTGTTGCATGTGCAGTGCACCAGCAGTCAACGTGCCATAACGTTCGTTCAACAGAAGACATGTACTGAATAGCTGGTTCTCTTCGTCGGTTGTTGGCACCCGTTTCTGTGGCGTGTTCGTGTCGACCAGCGTGTCAGCACTGCGTTCGCCGGTGGAGGCTGCTGGTGTGCTCTGTAACATACAATGTATCGTTGCATTGCGGTGTCTCTAGCAAGCTTGGCGCAGCACTTGATCGGCAGAAACGAGATAAGGATGAGAAATGAACGGCACTGTGCTCCTGATGGCGTGTTGACAGTATAGATGGTATGAATAATTCATTCGTCAAACTCTGTGTTTGAATAATGAATGACGAATGAGTAATATATTATTCAAATAGTATTATTCACGTAATTTTTCAAATTATTCATTATTCACATGAATAATTTGCCGATAGTAGATGATTAATGAATAATGAACGATTGTTCATTGACTTTTACCTGCCACCCTGTATTTTTTACCCTAACACATTCATGTTTTAGTTATCGAATTACAGGTGTAGGTGCTACTGTAGGTGCAAATCATCAATGGCGGAGAGGATCAAGTGCAAATCACCATTTTAAACAAATAAACACGGATAAAAGTAAACAAAACGTTCAATTATAACTAAAGGCCCTAACGTCTGCTTTCCCAATCGGTTCAGGATAAAACTAATTGGCGACAGTTGTTAGGTGTACAGGTATAACATATCCAAATTTCAGTTCAAACGGATAAACGATGTAGAAGATATAGCCATTTAACCGTTGCTTGTCGTGTGTGCACACAGATAAACACAACAACAACAGAGAGAAACATAACACTGTCTCTTGTGACTTTACGCGTGAGGGGTGCATAATTGCTCACATACGTATGTGTGTATGCCACATACAAAACAACCCCCTCGCATGATTTCCTTTCATTTTGTGTTTGTTGATTTTTTGATTTCTGGACAAGAATGGCTGTATCTCGAGTTATATAAGACCAAATTGAACGATTCTTCTACTTTTCCAAACTAAAATTCACTCAGGATTTCAAAAAATGTGTTGAATTTTGCACAGATATTACGAATTTGCGAGTAAAGTACAAAACAAGTAGTGCAATATGCAGGTTTCTGGTGGCCCATGGTACAAATGCGGAAAAAAACATGATACAATTTTGACGTACTGCATAAACAAACAAAACAAATCAACCGCAAGTTCATTTTTAGTTTCATAAGTTTGTTTTGTTGCACCACCACCACCAATTTACAATCAGATTTCAGTACCTTCCTGTCAGTGTACATGTTTTTTGTTACTTTTCAGTGCTCATGAGGTATCACAAAATGCGAGGTTGGTGTGGTGTGTTCTGAGCACAAAACCTTTTGCAACTTGTGCAACTTGTTTTAAACAAGTCCAATCTTTTTGTTTGCATTATTCATTCGTCATTAATAGTACTATTTGAATAATGGGCCCATTACTCATTATTCAAAATAGTATTATTCAAATAATTTAAAAACCCCATTATTCATTCGTCAACTAATGAATAATCAACCAATAGTATACCATCTATAGTTGACAGTCAAAACATGCGAGTCACACGTTTCGCACATCACATGTGCAGCGACCGACAACTCAGCAGCCCAGCACGCGCTCTTGCTCTGTGCCGTCTGCTTGCCCTTTTTATCTCTGATTTCTACGCGACTGTACAAGCGGCGCTGCTCTGACAACAACATGCATTTACATTTATACGTTTTTTTGCTCAGAAATATGCCGGGTAAATGGTGTCGATCAGCAAAAAAAAAAGCTGTCTGTCTTGTGTGTGCAACTGGTGACTGTTGGCGCTGTCACCAGCACATGACGATTGAGCTGCCAGCTTGTATTGCAGTGCAGCGACTCTATTTCAAATATTGGAATCTTTCAAGTGATCCGCAAAAAAAACCACTGTTGGTGGTGCAGCGCGCTCTGCAGCGTTTCGGCCAGTCGGTCACGATTGGTGCAAGAGATAAGGCGACCGGGTGGTGTGTGTGCCATTTGCTGTCACGTGCTCTGTGCACACACAATGTACATGCATGTGGTGTGCGTGCATGATGACACACGCGCGTCACTCCCGCCCGCGATAGTACGGTATCTCACTGGGCAATGTGTGCGTGTATGCGTAGTGCAGAGAATGACTGCGAATGGCTAGTTGGTTGCTATCGGCGCGCGCAGCCAGGCAATCCACGCTGATTACATGGGACACCGGCAGTGCACATGCACATCGGATCGTTTGCCGCGCCGAGATGGTGTGTCGTTCATCATGGCACTTGACGCGTATGAGAACGCACACGCGCACACGCACTGTGGCACGGCACACACGGCACGCGACTGCACCATCGGCCAGGTGACGAATGGCGCTGGCGGGTCTCAATTTGCGGCCGTTCAGTAAAGGTGCATCCCGCGGCGCTGTTGTCGTCCGGGCGCGTTCTGCTTGTGCGCCCATCTATCTATTAGATATCTACCTATATCAATGGCGTGTTCTGCTTGTGTGGCTCATATGCTGCCGGAGTAGAGTGGGCAGCGATGGCGATGCGATACATTGCACATTGATAAGCACGCGTGCACTGTGGCGCCCGTAATGGCAGCCGTGTGTGCCGTGCGCATCCGCGCAGAATTCAATGTCTCTCTCGTTCGCTGGCTCTCTCTTTCTCTTATCCTGTCGACAATGTCGTTTTTCACGCCCGTGCTCTTTTCTCTCTCTCTCAAAACACACACACACACACACACACACACACCGGCCTGCATATACGACTTGTAGTGTCGATTGTCATATCACCCTGGAGTCGCACGTTGTTTGGTGTTCGGTGGTGTTTGTTTTTTTTTGATGGCTTGTACGCACAGCGCACCGCAGCTACATGCATGTGTGTAGACATAGCAATTTACGCATGCCACCCGCGTGCACGCTTCATTGACTCGAACAAGCCACATTCCAGTCCGCCATGTTCGCGCTACCGAACTGATGGCATATCGTGCGCATATCAATCATGAACGAGCAAAAAACACACGCAAGAATACGCCAAAAAAACATGGCAATGGGAAAACAATAAAAAAAACAAGATGAATTCGGTGTTACATCTCAACTATACTGGCGCAAGCAATCTAACTGTCCACTCACCGTGACATTCAGGTAGCCTTGCATGTATTCGTCGTACGTCCAATGACACTGTTGCAGTAGCCCGGATACACTCGACTCATCTAGCAGTCCAATCAACAGATCCAACAGTAATTTCACGCGAGCCGGTAGCGTGCGATAGGTGGACAAAGAATGTTGAACAAACGCAATGATGTCTGAGTGACTGCTGGCCGTGGTTGGCGATTCGGCCATGGTTTGTGGTCGGCTTGTGACACTGAAATTTTCAGAACGTTTACCAGCTGGTGGCATGTGGCACCATTGAATGGACTTGAATTTCAGTTATAAAATAGCAACAAAAAAACAAATGAACGAAAAGTTGCAGGTGCTCATTGAAACAATGTCACCACTAAAAGTGTATAGAATTTCAACGGGTGCTTGCACAGATCGAATGCTAATAATAGAGCACACACGAGTGAGCACCATCAGTAAACAACACAAAAATAACCGTAAGACAGAGGGGCGCATCAGGGTTGACGGGCAGCAGCCGCGAATGATGTTGATGTGCGTGCACAACACTCGGTGACGCGCGCGCATGTCTGTCTCTGTGTCCAGTTTTTGGTCAATTCAAGGCGCCGCAAAGACAAATCACCGTTGGTGCTGCCGCAGTGGCGGTCGTGACTGACCAGCACAGGCGTCGCCCTCGTGCGCAAAACGCGAACGCACACTAAATATAGCGGTGTTCGCCATTTGGGTGCGACGGCCGAGTGGATTATTGACGATGGCACATAATGGCACCTCATAACGGGCAGACGACACAACAAGCCGGCTCGCTGTCCGTGGCGCAGCATTCACCAGTAGCATCGACACGCACGATGTGTGCAATATATATTTACAACTTTGATCCAATGTCCACTTTCGAGCAAACACCATCAGTGCTGGCCAGCAGCGTTTGTGTCGAGGGCCACAGGCCCGGACACACGGCCGCGGCACACAGCCGAAATGGCACGCGAGGCCACACGGAGGCAACTGCGCAGCCTGTTGCTCTCGAAGCCGCGTCATTCTCTCTGTGTGTGTCGTTATTTACTGCTGCTGCGCACAGTCTGTGGACATCCCAAACATTATTGGAACGCGTTTTCTACCTGAATGACGTGCACAGCTGACTCAAAACTGCTGCGATCAGCGCGCTAGTCACATTCGTCAACCGGCCAAACGGAGTGAGAGACAAGGGCACAGCGACCGAAAACAACAACAACGATAATAATGGTGGTTGGTGTGGTTGATGTTGTGTTGAGCGTGGTGATGAATCGAAGTAATGCGATGCGACAGTGACACCGCCTGCGCTCGTAAACAGGCGCGCACGCACACGCACCACAGTGAAACGACGCCGAAATGACAAACAGGCGCAGTAGTGGTGCCGACACAGCTACACAGCGGCGCTATTGTGGACAACAACCGCGTAGTGTGAGTCCATTCGGTAGCCCTAGCACCGATCGTCTCCAAAGTCATTCACAAACAGAAATTGTGTGCGGCTGACTTGTGGATTTCAGCCTAATAAACGAACCTTTGACGTGTGTGTACACGCAAAGGCAGCGACAAAACAATTCGCGATAATCCGGCGAAACTGCATGAAAAAAGGAAGAATTGCTGAATTTTAGTGATTCAGAAAAAAAACAGCAACGCGAACGATGCAGACGCAAAAGTAGGCTGGTCACACTGTCGAAGCACACGCGACAGAGTGGGGCGGCACGCGCAGCCGCAAAGGAGACGGCGAGAAAGACCTGACATGTGCACGTATGGAAATAATAAGAACAAGAAGCGGATGTATGTGTGTGTAGGCTACGACTTGATGACAGCTTGTCATTGCTCGATTAAGGTGTCCCGGGGCAGCGAAGATACAGCCGTACACACACACACACACGTGTGCACGCGACACGACACACGCGACACAACACAGGCGCCCTGTTGTACCACATGTGGTCGTGTCGTGTGTTGGGCGACAAAATAATAATCATCAACATAATAGTATAATCGTAATAAGCGACAGTTGTACGTACATGTGTGTGTGTGTGCTGCTGTTGTGGCTAATCTTGCACACGAGAATGTGTCTGTCTCTCTGCACACGACTAGATCATACCGCTTATGATTAAATACAAAAAAGATATAGGTAATACACACAGCCGACGACCGACCGGATGGATGTGAATGGACATGTGGAATGTTTGTGACTTGTGTACAACGACACACGTGCATACTAACGACATTGCACAAGTCTTATGTGGTCATCGGGCTTGTCGCGTGCAACAGCGGCATCCTCGGCATAATAGCTTGTTGCTGTTGTTGTTGTTGTTGTTGTTGTTGTTGTTGTTGTTCGAAGCTGCCGTTGTACCACCGTATAGACGAGCATCAACGTGTACTATCTATATTAGCCTCTGAAAGCGGCTCATAAAGATGCTCTGTGTTTTTTTTGCGGTGTCACCCCCGCCGATCGTAATACTAATAATCATAATAATACACGTCGGTGGATGATGCTCGTTTCACTAGCGTTTATTTCGTTTGGCACTTTTAAAAAGAATAAAAAGAATCTGAGTCAACAAACGAGCATCCCGCAAGGAAACGAGTCATAATGAGGCGCTTCTTTGACGATACTGCACCGCCAGAAGCGGGAGTGACAAACGGGAGACAAAACACGAAAATGCGCGGAATATGACTGAATATGACAAAACAGATTGAGTGAGCTCAATTGAAACCAAGTGGAGCCGAGCAATAATAGGCTTTGGGGTGTGACGCGCAAGCTAATACCGTTTATATGAGTCGGCGTTGCTTTTGTTTTGTAACTGATAGGCGGCCATAAATGACGCGAACGTGTGACACTGGATATACGCACCTACTGGCCCACACGCGAACATTGTGTAAACATGCGCACACATAACAACAAAGCGCACTTTTTTGATTGTGCAGTTCCAAAGTATTTCAGTTCATGTATACATTGCTGGGTGGCTGTCTGAAAACGGAGCACACACGGCACATTGCCGAGCATTCCAGCTCGCGTTGCCTTTTTGTCGCACATACCAAACCTGTGAACAGCCGATGCCGTGTCACCAGTGATGCCGAAAGTCCCCTACCGTAGTCGTCGTCATGATCGCACAGCAGTTTGACGCACACGGCGACCAACCAAGAATATAATGCTTTGTTTGTTTGTTTAACTACCGTACAACTTTTTTGCATAGATGAGCAATGCGGATAACATTCGGAACAACGTACTGAAAAAAAACGCGTGCGTGTGTTGTGTATGTGTGTCTATGTGACGATCATATGTCATACACTGCAGAGAGTAGACAAACACTGTTGAACATAATGAATGCATACATTCATTGCGGCGTTGTCGTCGGCGCAGTCATGCACACACAGAACGGTGCACAGCTCGGTTTTTGAACGCAACAACACGGCAACAGCAACACTGTTAGCTGAAAGCTTACATAGAGATAGCAGCAAACTTTGCTGCCTCCACTCAATCACACACACACACAGCATTTGGTGTGGACGCGCGCAACACACGACACAGACATTATGATGGCCGATGTGTATGTGATGTGGTGACCGTACAATGTGCAATGGTGCTACACAGCCTGCACACTGCGTTGGTCACCGTTGCGCATGCCATGCCATGCCCGTGGTAAAATGAGAATTGAAAAAAAAATCAAAATGTGATGCTCGATCGCGCTCCGGTGCCTTTTGCTTTTTACCGTGTCTCTCTGCCGTTTTTTTTTCTCTCTCGTTCTGCTTCTCTGTGCACACTGCTTCGTCTCTGCTATCTGCACTTTTTTTGCTGTTGCACTTTTGGTTAGCTGAAAAACACGGCGTTTTTGGACTTTGCAGCCAGTCAAGTGTCTTTGTACGTTTGTGCACATTGTGATCGACTGATGAAAGTTGCGCGCTTGGCGTTTGGTTTTTGAAGATAATTTGAACATGATGACAGCAATGTATACATGTGGCTAGAGCGTGGGGAAACCAGAGAAAAGAGAAGAATAGAAAGAATGGGACCTATGGAAGCCAGAGACTGTGCACACGTGACACGATAAAGCCATCGCCCGTGGCTGGTTGTTGTGTCTAGCAGTGTGCTGCGTTGTTTGTGTCCAGCTTTGAAAGCTCGTATGTAGGCACATACATCCGCGACTGCAAAGCATCACAACATACACTGTTGGTGTACACGCGCGTGTGTGCGTCAGATCCACACATTGCAATCAACATCCACATCAACAGCAGTGTTTTGCGCATGGCCTATCGCTTGCTGCTAACCACCGTTGTGTCTGACTCATTACATATGCGTGACAACAAAAATGCACTGTGTGTGTGAGACTGAAATTGAAAATGTGCAGATGGGTATGTAATGTACGTGTCATCATCACCATGATCTTGCAGAAAAACTCTGTTGCTGATCAGAGCATCGCAATGAAGCACACGGTCGGCTTATTTTGCATGTCGCAAACGCGGCATATGAATCGCATGAACTGTCTCATTCAACTTTTGGGATGTGCGAAAACTACAGATCTCGCATGAAACGGAAAGAAAGTGGAAACAAAAGGGCAAAATGGAAACAGCGAAAAAGAAAGAGAGAGAGAGAAACAGCGCAAAATAAAGACAATATGTGCAATAGAGAGAAGGGAGGTGCGAATCAGACATCAAAATGTGATGCGGTTTGGCGCGACGAGGCGGGCGGTGACGGTAACGACCCGGTCGAGCGGGACAATTGCGGCGCTCGCGCTCATGCGTCTTTCTTGTCTGAAAACGGATCAGGCAACAAGGCACGCACAGACGATACGGGCGCATAATGATGTTTGCCAGTGCTCACTGCCTCGTTTGTCATTTGCTTGCGGGCGACCGAATATGCAGTCGCACACTACATCAAGATAGTCAAGGCTAGATGGGCACACAGGTGTCCAGGGAGCAGCGGTGGCCAGCGTATAGTGATGCCACTGGAGACACAGCACACACGGCACACGCAGACGCAGATTACGCGTGTGACAATTGCACAATTGACTGTCGCGTGACGCGTGATTGAGCCACGCAGGCACACGCCACGACGCGCGCGCGCATTCATAATAGTTATGCAAGCGCTGTCGCACACGCGCGAAAGATGCTGGCAAACGATTACGACCGACTCGCCTCCACAGTGACACTTGTGATTATTATGGATAGTCTGCAACGTGTGGCTACGCTCGCTCACAGTTGCCTATAAAAACCTTACAATTCGGCACTGGTGGCTGCGAAGGATGAGAATGAGACCAAAACGAAAAATGGCAGCGCGGCGGCCGGCTGGCTGTAAGGTGCAAGCACGTTCGGGCAGAGATCATTCGAGTGTCGTGTGTGTGTCTCATGGAATGTCGTTTTGAACCGTGTATACATACTGAGTGTCACAGTGCGTCTGCATGTATATGTGATCAGCGCAAGGCAGCATAGTAGTCGACGACGACAACACAACAACAGCAAAGCCATCGAGTTTTCAATTAGCAACACACAGACGACAGAGACAACACGAGACACGCAACGACACATCATTCGGGCCTTGTGTCGTTCTGTGTGCTGCTGCGGTTGACTTTGTGTGTGCACTTGATGACGCTAGCACATCCATTGTGGTCTCTGTGTATGTGTGTGCGTCTGTGTTAATGAGCCCCACGAACGAGACAACATCAGAGTAGCACAGCATCGATTGGCCTCACCACCCGAGCACGACTGCATATAACGTAATTCCGGTGACACCTAGAAAGTGCTCACTGTCTTGTGTCGGCCGAGTCCGGCCATATCGGCTAATTAGCTGCCCTGATGCTCTGTCGCATGACACAGAGACACTCGTGGCTCTCGGCAGCAGCACTTGGTCGCTCCACTGCAGTGTACATGCGAATTTAATGACGCATTTACTCCGCCGCCAACGCAAACATCACTTGTCGCAGCACAGTGTCTCTTGCGGTCACACAAAACGCAATCAACATCGTTATGCAAGTGTACGAGCGCAGGAGCTCGCGCAAAGTCGCTGCCTTCTCTCTCTCTGTGTGTGTGTCATATGGGCGCACTGCAAAACAAGACATGCATGCGTGTATGCGATGGAGACATCATCATCCTCATCAGTGACATGTGCACACATGAGATGACACGAACCGACATTATTAAGGCCGAAAGCAACCAAGCATGCACACGCACGTATACATGCACACGAACACGACGACCAACATGTTGTTGTGTGCGCATTTAGCGGCACAAATACAATAAAAACAACACAACAATACAAAACACCGCATGAAGGCACATTACTGGGTATCACGACAAGAAGACGAATGTGAGAGCGTCAATGTGCATATGATAACGACGTCCTGATCGGCTGCTAAACGCGTTATTTCTGGTTTGTCAGTGCAGCGATGCGGCGCGCACGACGACGGCCAGTGCAGTCACGCCCAAAACGCTGATTGAAATCAAGGGCACCGTGGCCGTGTTGCATCCGTCCGAGTTGTTGCAGCAGCAAAAGTCACCGTTGCAACCGCCCGGCCCGCCAAACGACTCGCAGAGCGCGCGTGTGCCACAGCCGCGCGATGTCACGCCATCCGGCGAAGTCGTCTGAAGAGGGTGGAAATGTGGAAATGAAACAGAAAAGTTGTACATCAAAAAAACAACAAACACCAAGAACTGCACGCGGAAAAAATTGCATCCTGTAAACTGCACAACCTCCTGCACTCCAAACTGCACTGCATCTTTAAAAATACAGTACAGTCAGTCAGTTTCTTCAGTCATTCACAAAAAAAATCCAGTGCAAAATGCAACTACTGCCGCATGACACGTAAAGTAAATGTTCAATTTCGTATGTGAACGCACGACGACACAAGAGTAGCTGAGCTGGTCGAGCATCGACAGGTCGGCGAGCGTGACCCCATAGAGCTGCATGATGTTCGAGATGCCATCGGCGGCGTCCGCGTACGCGTCGCAGTCAAACAAATCGTTCGCACTCAAACCGCTGCTGTCCACACAGCCGTTGCACTGGTAGCATTGGATTGCGACCGCGCCACCCAGTAATATCTGAAAGGAACCCTTTGGAAAGGTGTGCTTTGATAGGTTAACACTGCAGAAGCAGTTGCTGCAACAGAAATGAAGACCACTTAAGTTAACTAACCACCACAATGAACACATGAAGCAGCATGCGTTTAGATCTTGAACCCATTACGGTGAAGAAGAGCGCAAAAATTCCAGCCTTTTTTGTGTGTGCTTTTACGAAAGTCTGTTAACACGAAAAGAATGAAAATGGATCTTACAGTTGACAAGTGTATCTTTTGTAGCATACGAGCTCGACAAAAGTCGTAAAAATTTGACGATCGCAAAACGCACACATGGTCACATGATACAATTTCGTTGGAGGCGTTGCATGGATGGGTCGTTTGAGTGCAGAATTTATGTTTCCTTGATCGATGACAATACTCAATGAGTAACATTTTTGTGGATTTGCGAAGTTTGTCGTTATTGTAAACAAGCCGTCAGTGTGTTCCATCCGTTTATTTTTATTTACGCTGCATTTCATGATTCATAAGCGTTTATTGATTATTGAGCAATAGATCCGATTGATTACCGTTTCAAATGTATTATTAAAAAATAATAACTTTTCAAATCGAACGGATTTTGAAACCAAACAGCGAAAAAGAATCGGGTCTGCCGCATCCATTTCAACGAATAAAATTGTATTGGGCTTGAATGGGAATGGGAGTCGGAAGTCAAACCAACGGTTATAAGAAACATCAAGGTCGGCTCCCAGGCCCACATCAGGAAAGAACACTCGACATTAAAAGAGCTGCTGTTTGCAGACGGATATTCAGAAATGGTTTTTGCCCGTGCACCACCCAAGTGAAAGATCTAATAATTAATTTTCCATGTCATGGGAAAGGACGACTTGCAAACGACGCCAGAACCTCTTCCTCTGCCACCCTGTAACAAATCCAAAACTCGAGCAAGTCGTCAATGCCGAACTGCAATGCGAACAATGATGATCACATAAATGGCTTAGAAATGGAATCATCGTTGAACCTGTCACCTGATTTTCGCACAACACAGAGCAGGCAAAACTTTGAATTACAATAAGAACAGCAGGTGTATCGGGTTTGATTGAAATTCCGTTCTTTGTTCTTTGGCGAGCTCTGTATTCTGCGAAAAAATGGCAGGTTTAACCAAAAGTACTGTAACATTATTCCCATGGGGTAGGGTACCCACGGGGAGGTGGTACCGAGTCTTGAAGGGGGTGGGACGTGGGGTACCTTCGGGTGTCCCAGGCCCCGCAGTTTGGAGACCGACCCCCGCCCCCCTCACGAGCCGCAGCTTCGTGCTAGGGGGAACACCGCCACGCCCCACCCCTCATCTTCGGTACTGTGCACCCCAAGGACCAAATTTACAAACAGTAACACTGACACTGACAAAAAATTTCCAGACCACTCCAAATCCAAAATTTAAAGTTTTGTATTTGTTCATGAAATTTTAAAATTTCAGCAAAAAAATCATGAGTAGGGCTCGACAATTTTTTAAAACTGAAAAAAAAATGTTTTTAACAAAACAACACATTTTGTTCCGGTTCCGGAAACCTTGAGGTAACAAACTCCGGCGGAAACAAGCAGTGGAGGGAGCCCCTCCTCGGCTGTGGAGGGAGTAGACCATTAGATGTTGTTGGTCACTTCTCCATTGTGTGTCTTGTCCGCAGCGAGGTTCGAACTTTCCAGCTGCAGAACGGTAGACGAAAGCCCTACACCTACGCTACAGACGCGACGCCTGCGCTACAGACGCGACAGAAAATTGACAGATTCGCATTTTTTACCTATTTTTTGGTAAAATCTATTACATTTACACATTTTTACCTCAACCCTCACCTATTTTGGTTGATCATCAGATTTTCCTGGTTGGCACGTTTTATGCTATCACGCTCCAGTTAACTCACGCTCCAACATTGGATGTTCTTGAACATTGCTAAGCTGGAGCTTCTTTTTTAAAACGCACGCGCACCTCGCATCCGCATGCTCATGCTCATGATCCACTAGCGCGCCGTACACGCTCCGGCCTCAACAAGAACTTGTTCAAAACGCAATTGTTCTGACATCTTCCTTCTTGAAAAGGCTTGGCTTAGGTCAGGATTAGGTTAGGATCATGTTAGGCTTAGGATTAGGCTTTAGGATTAAGATTTGAATCAGGTCCGTTTTAGCAATGTCCGACAACGAGCGTGTCGGTTTTTAGAAAAGAAGGGCAACCCATTGCTAAAACGCACCTAATACTAAAAGCCAAACCTAAGCCTAAGCTTTAGCAAGACCTGTTCCTAACCTAAGCCAAGCCTTTTTAATAAGCAAGAATAAAAATAACTGCGTTTTGAACGAGTTTTTGTTGAGGGCGGAGCGTGTGCACGTACGCCAGTGGATCATGAGCAATGAGCAATGCGGATATCATAATGAAGCGTTGCGGAACCCCCCTCAGGAAAATTTGCTGCCCGTGCACCCCCCCCCCTCACCGAGAAGGCACCTCTGACCCCCCCTCTAAAATTAGGCAAACACCCCCCTCCCTCACCCGAGGTCCCGCTTTCGCTACTGAGTGCACCCCCCTCAGGAAAATTTGCTGCCCGTGCACCCCCCTCACCGAGGAGAAGGCACCTGACACCCCCTCTAAAATTTGGCAAACACCCCCCCCCCTCACCCAAGGTCCCGCTTTCGCTACTGGTTATCATATATTCAGCTTATATTATAGACTTTATAGACAAAAAATCATGATTTTAGTGAAAAAATTTGGGGTGTGCAGAAAATTTGGGGGGGGGGTGTCCGCCAGACAAAATTTCATGGGGGGTGTGGGGGGGTGTCGGCCAAATTTTCGAGGGGGGGTGCCCGGTTTAGGGTTTTAGGGGGGGTGACATTATTACCCTTATGACTAAAGCTTCATTACTAAAGCGCACGCGCACGGCATCGGCATGCTCATGCTCATGATCCACTAGCGCGCGTGCACACGCTCCGGCCCCAACAAGAACTTGTTCAAAACGCAATTGTTCTTACATTTTCTTTATTGAAAAGGCTTAGCTTAGGTTAGGATTAGGTCAGGATTATGTTTAGCTTGGAATTAGGCTTTAAGATTAGGTTTTGGTTTAGGCTAGTTTAGGCAACGTCTGCCAACATCAGTGGTTTGATTTAGTACGACAGGCCAACCCCCCCCCTCCACCAGTACCGAAAGCGAAAGCAAATTTTCGAGGGGGGGGGTGTCGTCACGTGGGGGGGGTGCCGAAAATTTTTCAGTAGGGGGGGTGTCAGTCATGGTACAGTGACACCCCCCCCCAGGCGTGGGCCATGGGGGGTGCACTATCGTAGAAAAATTTCTGGGGGGTGCACAGCCCCCACCCCACCCATGATTTATTCGAAAAGCGTAAAATAAAACGCGCTTTAAAACGTTTCTTTTTGCCGCTCGCTCGATTTGCAATTGTCCGTAAACATTTTAGTTGAAAGAACGAACAAAGTTGAACAAACCGATTTTGACGACAGAAAAGAACAGGAGGAGGCATAAAACTGAACAAAAAACGCTAAAACGCTAAAACGCTATAAAAACGGCAAAATAATGCTAAAAATACACTAAAAATCAAGTATAAACGCGTATTTTACCTAAAATTGACAAAATTTTTAAGAATTACGAGCAAAAATAGTCAATTTTGGTCAAAAATTGACTCATTTTATGTCTTCGAAGACAAAAATTTTCAGATAGATAGCTGGCTGAAAAAATTTTTTAGATGGATAATTGCTGAGCCGAAAAAACCTGTTTGATAGAGATAGATTCGAAAATTTTTTTTGGGGGGGGGGGCCTAGCCCCCCCCCCCCAGGCCCCCCCCTAGAACAACTATGCGTGTATGATAACAGAATCTCATTGTGTTGTAGCGTGTAATTCCTTTCCATCGCATCTCAGTCGCATTCAGTCCTCGTAAAAACGGTTTCAGAGCTCCTTGTCGTGTGCTGTGAATGTTTGCAGCGTTCTAGCGCATGTAATAAACACAAAAACGCAAAGAATGTGCAAACTACTGGGTGCAGTGCGTGTGCTGGATGCTCATTGGAAAGTGCAGGTGCAGCACCTCCACACGTGCGCGTGCGTTTTGAATAAAGAAGCATTACGCCCCCCACCACCCCCCCCCCCACGCGGAGGTCTCGGGTGCTTTGGGGGGGTGTACCCCCCACCCCCCCTCGTCTTCGGTACTGCCGCCCCAACCCCCCCCCCCCCCCCGACGGTCTCTCTGGTGCTCTGGTGCCAGTGCCAGCTTGATCGATTGTGCCCGTCGTAGCACTAGCACCAGTACCGTGGGCCCAAAAAAATTTCGAAGGGGGGGGGGTATGGTGCTGCGGGGGGGGGTGCCGGCCAAAAAGTGAGGGGGGGGTCCAACCTATGGTAACGTGGGACTCCCCCATGGGAAGGTGCATTTTTTCAAAATTTTCTTCAAAATTTCAAAACTGCTGCTAGCTTGTTGTGCAGCTGGAGTACTTGTGGTCTGAGCGTCGGACGGCTTCTTCTTCTTTTTCTTTTTTGCTTCTCTTTCGAGTTCCGACCTGGTCAGATTGGCCATTGGCATAAACTGCGTGTAGTGCTTTTCTTCGCCGTCAACACCCAAGATCACGTGCGTCTTGTTGTAGACCGTTTTGCCCTTGTCCTCGAGATGCTCACGAACGACACTGGCTTTCTTCTGCTCTTCGCGTTCACCGATGCTCAGATTCTTGCAAACGGTGATCATGCGATTGGCTTTGTTTGGATGATTCTTCAAGTTCTTCTTCAGAGTCATGACGCGATAGAAGTCTTTGGACGTGACGAAGTGGACGACCAGCACCTTGCCCTTTTCCGTGGTGTTGACAGACGCGATGTTGAGTTTTTCTTCTTCTTGTTTCGGCATCTCCATGTAATCGACGAAGAATTTTGCAGCTTTCATCAACGTCAAGGAAATAGATGCGGATCGAATTGTTCTTGACGGTTCGCTCAACACCTTCGACTCTGCTTTCCACGCGGCCGATTTCCTTGCGCACAGCGACCTGGCTTTGCTCCAGAGCCTCAATACTTTTTGATTAATTCAGCCTGTTTTTTCTTACTGGCCGACTCGTGAGGCGTGCTAACCGGGTTGAATCCAATTTCATCTTGCTCCTGAAGCGTTAAAACTTGAGTGCCGTGGTGAATGTTAAAATTTAAAACTGAGAAAAAGGAAAGCAATACGCTAGCAGAATATGACAAAAATAAAACAAAAAATATACCAAAAATTAGAGCTGGGAATAACAACCGGAGATAAAACAATCTGTATTTTAAGAGAAGACATGCAAGAAAGTAGGCCGGGAGGCCCATTAGGCAAACTTCACATGAGGTGTTTCGGCCGAAGCCGATTTTGCAAACCCCAAATGGGGTGGTTCGGCCGAAGGCCGATTGGGCAATCCCCTTACGGGGTGGTTCGGCACAAGGCCGATTAGGCAATCCCTATAAATAGGGTGAATGGCATCAAGACAAAGCAAGTAAATTCTGTAGATTGAGCAAACAGCACCAGGGCCATGAGTTTCACAAAAGGTGAAATAGTAAAACGAAAAGAAAAGAAAAATCAACGGTTATCAACTCTGACTCGTTGTGAAAAACTTGAAGCATGCGAGTAACGTTATTATGTGTCAACATACGAAAAATATATTAATGCAGAAAAGTAATCAAGAATAATAATAAAGAGAAGACAAAGAATAGATGAGAAGCCGTAGTTCAACAAGGATTGGGCGTCTGAGACACCACACTTCACTTGTATCGCTATGGTTTACCCAATTGAAGAAGGATTGTAGAATACGAGATTAAAACGTATCATCTCAATTTGCTGAACTTTCCCTTGCTCTTAAACCATAAAAACTCCCGTTACTGCTGGAAGCACACCTGTTCCTCTTCGTATGTCGAGTCGTAGTCGCCTTCATGCTCTTGGCTGGTGTCAACTGTGCGTTGTCGTTTCGAAGCCTGCTCGAATGCACCACGATCCAGATTCGGCCTTTGAACGTGACGGCCGCCACGGCCACGTCCTCTTGTGCTGCCTCGCCCGCGATTGTTTGACATCGTCACGAATTAGCAAAGTAAACGACAGTTGATTTGGAATTGATGATCAGAATTAATTTTGTCGACTTGAATTAATGTTCAGCAATCAATCTGAAAAAACAAAGTCAGAGTTTCAATTATAAGCAATGGATGAATCGATTTATGTTTCGGGCCTTAATCGCAAACATAAATCGATTCTCACTCACACACTGGCCCTCGTCAGTACGACGGTGTGTAAGTAAGTTGATGAACGGGAAGAGAAGTTCAGATGATTTTTAACGCAAAAGCAATGAGCCTAAGTTTTTGGTCCAAATCAAATTTGCAGAGAATGCTTTTATTGTTTTCTGCGAACCTGAAAAAACGGGCAAGTAGTTTTTGCCTACAGAAACCTTGAGAAGCAAGAGTAGAAGCTAGTTTTTTTTGATTGATTAATTGATTTTCTCCGAAATGTTTCTGAAAGTCACGTTTGTCGGAACAAACTCTAGCAAAGCGTATGAGCTGCGCAGTGAAAATGTTGAAACTTCAAGTTTCTGGGTAAAAACCTGGGTATGTGTATTTGCACTTGGGCTGGGGACAATTAGTGACGTTATGGGGGTCAAAACACAAGAAGAGGTATGGTAACGGTTTGGGAAAGGGGTAAATGAGATCACCTAAGCAAAATCGGGAAAGTTCCGCCATACGGGAGTCATTCGGGAGGTGATTGCACATCAAATGTGGTTCTTCGAACTCCCTGGTTGTTTAGCAGCACAACTTTGATTTTTGAATTTTTTTAAATTTTTTTAAAACCAAAATTACGATTTTTGTTTTTTACAACCCTATCTCCACGACCGCGTGCTTTGTTTAATTGTTTCATGTATTTTTGTTATTTTTGTTTCGTTTTAGATTTTGTTCAAAAATCAGTCTGGTTCAGCAGCGTCTAGGGCAGATCAGATCATCATATCAATCAACCAACATCCAGCCAGACCAGATCCAGACTATCATGCGGATGCGCGAGCGAGCGCCAGCGAGCGGACAGCGCATCACGCATAATATGAGCCGTTATCCCCTCGCGCGCTTTTTTCAAATTTGCTCGCTGCGTCCAGCGAGCATAGTATAAGCCACAAACTTGGTTCCGTGCACACGAAACGAACACCCAAAGTTGTGCTTGGAGCCGCGAAAAAATTTTTATTCGACTACTTTTCATACGCTGTAGACACGAAAAACCTATTCTGAAAACAGTGTTACTTCTTTCCCTTTGTCCTTTTTTTTTTCAGGTATGTAATCAACATGTGTTCGCCCTTTAAATTTTTACCTGCGACACTTTCACAGTCGAACAAAAATGTTCCCTGGGGTAATTCCACCCGGAGATTTTGAAAATTGGGTTAATTTTTTACCCCGACCCTGTTTTTGGGTAAAAATTGGGCATTTTTAATTGTTCGGAGGGTTTTCACCTGGTTTTAAGTGTTCGCCCTTTCAATTTTTAGCTGGGACACTTTCACAGTTGAACAAAAATGTTTCCTAGGGTAATTTCATCCGTATTTTTTGAAAATTTAGTTAATTTTTTTGCCCGGGCACTTTTTTGAGTCAAAATTGTGCATTCTTTGAAAGTTCGTAGCATTTTGACTGGGTATCAGTTTTTCACTCTTACAAATTTTGTCTGAGCTGCGAAAAATAGTAGGAAAAAGGTCTAGTCCGTAGTAATTCAATGCGCTGATCACGGATTTTGGGTTAGTTTTCTTACGTGAGCAACTCTAGATGCTGAATCGTGACGATTTCGGGCGAATCGGCCGTCGAAATTGGCGAAATCGGTCCAGAAACGAAAAACAAGAAAAGATTGTTTTCCAGGGTAATTCAATGCGCTGATCACGGATTTTGGGTTAGTTTTCTTACGTGAGCAACTCTAGATACTGAATCGTGTCGATTTCGGGCGAATCGGCCGTGGAAATCGGCGAAATCGGTCTAGAAATGAAAAACAAGAAAACTATGTTTTCCAATGTAATTCAATCCGCTGATCACGGATTTTGGGTTAGTTTTCTTATGTGAGCAACTCTAGATACCGAATCGTGACGATTTCGGGCGAATCGGCCGTCGAAATTGGCGAAATCGGTCCAGAAACGAAAAACAAGAAAAAGGTGTTTTCCAGGGTAATTCAATGCGCTGATCACGGATTTTCGGTTAGTTTTCTTACGTGAGCAACTCTAGATACTGAATCGTGACGATTTCGGGCGAATCGGCTGTCGAAATTGGCGAAATCGGTCCAGAAACGAAAAACAAGAAAAGGGTGTTTTCCTTGGTAATTCAATGCGCTGATCACGGATTTTGGGTTAGTTTTTTATGTAAGCAACTCTAGATGCTGAATCGTGACGATTTCGGGCGAATCGGCCGTGGAAATTGGCGAAATCGGTCCAGAAATGAAAAACAAAAAAACGGTGTTTTCCGTGGTAATTAAATACACTGATCACAGATTTTGTGTTAGTTTTTTTATGTGAGCAACTCTAAATACCGAATCGTGATGATTTCGGGCGAATCGGCCGTCGAATTTAGTGAAACCGGTCCAGAAATGAAAAACAAGAAGTCGGTGTTTTCCATGGTAATTCATTGCGCCGATCACGGATTTTGGGTTAGTTTTCTTATGTGAGCAACTCTAGATACCGAATCGTGACGATTTCGGGCGAATCGGCCGTCGAAATTGGCGAAATCGGTCCAGAAACGAAAAACAAGAAAAGGATGTTTTCCAGGGTAATTCAATGCGCTGATTACGGATTTTGGGTTAGTTTTCTTACGTGAGCAACTCTAGATACTGAATCGTGACGATTTCGGGCGAATCGGCCGTGGAAATTGGCGAAATCGGTCCAGAAACGAAAAATAAGAAAAGGATGTTTTCCAGGGTAATTCAATGCGCTGATCACGGATTTTGTGTTAGTTTTTTTATGTGAGCAACTCTAGATACTGAATCGTGACGATTTCGGGCGAATCGGCCGTGGAAATTGGCGAAATTGGTCCAGAAATGAAAAACAAAAAAACGGTGTTTTCCATGGTAATTAAATACACTGATCACGGATTTTGTGATAGTTTTTTCATGTGAGCAACTATAGATACCGAATCGTGACGATTTCGGGCGAATCGGCCGTGGAATTTAGTGAAACCGGTCCAGAAATGAAAAACAAGAAGTCGGTGTTTTCTATGGTAATTCATTGCGCCGATCACGGCTTTTGGGTCAGTTTTCTTATGTGAGCAATTTCTAGGTACTGAATCGTGACGATTTTGGGCGAATCGGCCGTAGAAATAGCATAGACGAAATTGGCCTAAAAACGAAAAATGAAAAACCTGAGTTGTGTGCCCAACGTATTGTGATTTTGGTCCGACCTTCGGGGCTTATGTAAAAGTCAGAATATTATCTAAAAATGCGGGAGACGCATATAAAAGGAGGAATATGGCCTTGTGTAAGCAGTGAAAGACTTGGCTCGACAACCTTTTCAAGTCTCTGATGTGGTACACACGGATACAAGTACATAAGAGTCATATTTTTGCGCCGTTTATTTTTTATTTAGGTTGCAAGTGGCAACCCTCGTACATTGTAGACAAATGAAACTTTCACATTTGCCTTTTTCTAGCATTTAGCGACCTCTAAAACCACTAAAATAACGATCAGACTTTAGATCGCTGACACTGGTTTGCACAAAGTGTATCGCAGAGGCATTGGGAACGCAAGGTCTCCTTCTGTGGCAATGACTCACCGGTTTATCCTGTCACAAGAGTTTGGTAAAAAGGGTGAAAATCAACGGAAGACAACACTTTTTGCACTGGTGCTGCTGTATGCACAGCGGTGCGTACGTTAGCAACAACGATAAAGCTACATGCAGCAATGTTTTGCAATCTCTGATGTTTCTGTTTTTTGCACAGAATTTACAGTATAGCCGATTAAACATGGCAGCTTTTTTCAGGGTGCAAGGAGCGCGCGAATTTTGAATAAAAGAAAAAGAAGTTCAGAAACCAAATTGTATGCCAAATTTGACGCGTTTTTTAAGCTAATGGATTATCCGTATTATTCTGTTCATTCTTTCTCCCTTGCACACATGATTGGAAATTATGTTGGCATTTTTGAAAAAGACAACTCCTAGTCAGCGACTAATCCCGCCTTGATGGACTGCCTCATTTATTCGGCCATGCTGTACAGAATTTCGCACATGATGTGATTTTAGACTAAACTGAAGAGGACAATTGAAAAATATCTAGATAACTTCAAAATTTTTACGCTTTTCAACAAGCTTGTAAACAACAAACGCGGCGCAAAAATATGACTCTTATGTACTTGTATCCGTGTGTACCACATCAGAGACTTGAAAAGGTTGTCGAGCCAAGTCTTTCACTGCTTACACAAGGCCATATTCCTCCTTTTATATGCGTCTCCCGCATTTTTAGATAATATTTATAATAACGGCTCAACAAGATTCAAGAAATGTCCGGGCCGCCGTCGATGCGAGTTTGTGTTGGGGGACCCAGCCCCCCCAACACAACACCCCCCCCCTCCTTTCCCCCCCTCACCACCCCCCCACCACAACCCCCCCACACACACCCCCCAACTTGTCCCCCCCAAAAAGGCGCGCCACAGAGAAGAGGCCACTTTTTCAATTTCTCATTTATTTCAACTCAACGCGCTCGACAGCGGTAACGACCAAAAGCAGTCACAAAATACATGCAGTCGATTTTGAATCGTGGCAAGCAGCTGATGCTTTCCTCTCTGCAGCAATTTCTGCGCAGAAAGCATGCATCATGTGATCACCAACACCAATCAATCAGCTGATTGCCTACAATTTGGAGTTCGCTGTAGACAAAACCGGAAGGAAAAAGAGCAATGGAATTGAACTCTGGGCCATCGTGCACGATGATCAACCATCTAACCATCAACGTCATCATCAAAACCTTATTAAGAACATCAAAAAACTTTATGCCATCTCGTTGCCATGTTGTTCAGTTTTTTGAATGACGTTTTGTTCTTGTGTCTGGTGGTGTGTACACAGCTCAGCTGTGTATTGTTCAGGACACTTCTCTTCATGGAGATTGAGACTGCATTTATGTATTGCCATTGAGCAACGGTCGTGTTTTTGCCGTTTCAGTGAGCGTTCCACCTGCATACGGTGCGTTCTCGCGTGGCGGCAGCGGCGGCGGTGCGGTGCGTGCGCGTGCGTCCACGTCCTACGAGCGTCCGTGGCAAGGCGGCCAGTTTCAACCGCGTGACCGAGACGCGGGCGCCGGCGGTGGCGGCGGTTCGTCGTGGCGATCGGCCGCCAGCGGCGGTCAGCAGCAGCCGCGGAATCGCCTCGGCAGCGGCTACGTCGACCGGAGAAACAACGAGCGCTTCGACGTGGACATGACGGCGCGCACGAACAGAAACACGCGCGGCTTGTTGGCGGACAGACCAGCGACGACGTACAGCGCTGCACCGCCGGCAGAGGATGGCAGCGACTTTCGACGACAAATAGACCACCAGCTGCAGATGTTGGCCACTGCGGGGGGCGGCGGGGATCGATTCAGCAATAATGACGACGACGTCAGGTTGCTCGGTGAAACGCAGGCGGATGCAGGCCATTTCGCTGGCCGACGAGCTGGTTATGACGGCACAGAGGACATGGACACTGGCGGCGGTGGCGGTGCACAGGAGAATTATGACGCCAACTATGGAAGGCCACCGAAGGCGGTGCTGCAGGCGGAGACCGCATCGGTGATCGATGGCGCCATGGACTTGATGAAGAAACTGCTGAATCGATTCGGTTGGCCTCCCGTGTTTGTTGCCCGCTGTGCCTTCTGCCTCTGCATTTCAATCTGGATCGGCGTGATTGAGCTGGTTGGCGATTGTTAAATCCAAGTCAAACGCAGAGACTCAACAGTCACTCAAGTGTGAAACTGTAACACATGCGCACTCTGTGCATTCCGCCTCTGCATTTCAATCTGGCATCGGCGTGATTGAGCTGGTTGAGCGAATTGTTAAATCCAAGTAAAAAGCAGAGACTCAGCTGAGTGAGTGTGCAGTCAACTGATCGTCTGCGTCTGAACGAATTGAACGCTGATTGGTTCCATCGTGTCACTCCACACGTTAGTCTGATCAATAAAATTTGCAAAGACGCCGCTTAGCAGCCTGTGCTCTCTCAGGCGAAGCGCCTCCGTCTGACCTGTTCGAGCCTGGTCGCGAATGGCAGGTGGACCGTCGCGAGGGTCTGCTGGCGGCGCCGCCGATGCAGTCGAACTTCAACCGGCATCTGTCGTCGTTTCATTTCACGCAGCAGCCTGCGCCCGTGCTCGGCGGCGCAGGCGGACGCGAGCCGCTGCTCGGCCATGCGGCGTCTGCCGCACCGACGGGCGCCAACGAACACGAGCTGCTGGCAACGATGGGCTACGCCGGTGGCTTGCGCGCGGCTGCTGCTCCGGGCGAACGTCGATTTGATGATGCGGCCGAGTATCTGAACAACGCCGTCGCCTACGGAGCACCGCCGCCGGGCGCGGCTGCTGTTGATGAACTGATGCACGATTATAGACAAATGGGACATCCGGAAATGGTTGGTTTGCTGCTGTGGTTCGTTTTTTGGTTGAAGTTAGTTGCGAGTCAAACATTGATCAAACATCGAGTGGAAAGGTTTAAACAGAAGTGAAGGATGAGAAAGAAAGATAATGAGAATGACCCTTTTACAGAGCTGTGTTGAGGTCAATAGTTGATACGCATTTTCAAATAATCGAAACGAAGGTTGTAAATTGGGTTTAATTAAAGCAGATCATTCTTGTCTTTGCAGGATCCAATGGATTCCGCTCTGAACCGTTGGCACCCGATGCCTCCTCGATTCGCCCGTCCCGGCCCACCGGCAATGCCCACGCACCGCAGGCCGCTGTTCGAGCAGCGACCGCCTCGACAGGCGCCGCCGCCTCCGGAGCCACCGAAAGCGCTCTGGATGGACCTGTACGAGACACTCGGCGACTTCGGCGATCACATCCTCAAGACGTACAGCAACTCGCTCTCGTTGGCGTTGTTCGATCGAAGCTACGAGAACTCCATTTGGGACTACGACCCGAAGTTCACGTGGGACTATCTGCCCGACACGAAACGCGGCACGAAGCCGACGAGCGCGCGTTTCGTCTATGGTCTCGACTACGTCGACGAGGAGTTCAAGTGGAAGAAGTGGGAGTCGAAAGTGAGCACGTTGCACGTTTATTGTATGAACTCGGAAGTACGCGCGAGTTTGCTGGCATTTGGATGTCTGGTGTATGTCGGCTGGTTGCTGATTGGCTGCGTCCGGCCGAGTGGCAAAGCAATGAGTCCAATTCAAAAGCAGCCGATCACGTCGTTGCTTATGATTTGCGGTTCGATTGCACACCATTGATGTTTCCTCGAGATACCGGATTTGCGACTGAATTGTTAAAACAACAACCACAAATGTGTTTCGTTTCAGCTGGACAACGTTTGGCGAACGCAGTTCGTACCGAAAGTACTGGAGCAACGGGAAATGATCAAAAAGGGCCTGCCAGCACCGGGTGTCGGCAAATTGATGGTAACAAGTTTGAATGAGGCTGTCATTGAGTTTGAATCGATGGTTGAATGCGTCAGCGTCTCATCGTTTGTTGTCTGTTTCCAGGCAAAAGAGCAACCGGGCGAACGGGCAATCTCATACTTTGAAGAGCACGTTGGCGGGGTGCCAGACGACTTTTGCAGTCCACAGTATTGTGGAATGTTCGTCTGCGATTTCGTTTTGGACATGATTTGTTTTCATGAATTCACACTATTTGTTGGCGTTTCAAATAAACTGCTAGCAAAATTAGATTCACGATTATTGTTTGCGACTTAATTTGTGACATAATATCACACACATATGACAAATTCGACATTTTCAGCTGTGATGTCGAGTTCCGCAGCGTGATGCCGTCAGTGCAGCATTATTTGGACAGCGACAAATCGACTCACGATCGTAATGTGCGGCGGTACTTTGCGAGACCACTGATCAGGGGGGGTCTGATTAGTGAAGAGGACTTGGACAAAATTACCGGTGAAAACATCATTCGACGGATGATTAAGGTGACTGATGCTGATGATTGAATGTTGATTTCATGTTTGATGTTAATTTATGGGTGTCAAGTACTCAAGTCAAATGACTGTTTTGCAGTCGACTGAAACACAGCGCGCAGTGCATATTCAAGTCTGGCTTACTGCTCATAAGTGTGCTAGCTGCCGCTGATTTAGCGCCCTAATTAGATTTACAGTGGATGTGATGTCTTTGATGCCGTAATTTTCGTTCATGACCATTCAGAAATACAAAACGAAGCCGGCTATCTGGATGTGCGTGATCTGCAACGTTGAGCTGACGTCGTTGCAAATCTCAAAGTCTCACTTTCAAGGCGCCAACCACCAGCGCAAGGTGAAAGCGTTCCAGGAGGGAGGCATGGCCGCTGTCTCTGCAGTGCCCGCGAAAACGTGCGTCGTTTGCTTCTCAACGGGCGAAAGTCGTTTTCTTGTAGTTTTCTGTCTGGTTGACTTTCTAACAACAGTTGACTGCAAAATGAAACGGGTGTTGTGGTGCGTGCGTGACGTAATCTGTTGTGAATATGATAAGATTGATGGGATTTATAAGAACTACAATGCTGAATGGTTGTATACCTTCAGTTCGGCTTTTTTTGTGTGTTCTGTTTTTACGTTACAATGGTAAAAATGTACATTTGAGAGGCTGTTAAACATTGACATTATTTTCAGGCAACCATCGAATCCGGCTCCAAAGCGCGCGCTAACAAAAGGTACATTCGAATGGGAAAAATTAAAATAAAAAAAGAGTGCAACCGAAAATGCTTTCGCAGGCGCAGCACAGCCGTTGTACCAGAAGCCGAAGAAAGCGAAGGACTCAGCGTTCAGCAACAGCGCCTACGCGACTGGCACCAACCAGACGCCAATGAGCATGACAGCTGGCGGTGGCGGTGGCTTCGTGTGTCACGTGTGCAAACTGCAGTTCAACACTCAGCAAGACTACAGTGAACACATGAAGGGACAGACGCACATCTATCGGGAGTCGCTGCAGGCACAGCGTGCCATAAAAAGCAAACGCAATCCGTACCAGCAGTGGACTGGATAATGTTATGGACACCACCACTGGGCGGTCTCTGCTTGTTTTTTCTCTTAGTTTTTTACGGTTTCACAATTTCGAAGTCGTCTTTTTTTTGCTTGTCTCGTTGTACTCTGTACTTTTTTCGTTGTTGTTTATACTCGTGTGTTCGGTGGGTGTTTTTTCCTCACTATTCGGATTTTATTGTCTGAAATATCGACTAGATTTTACAGAAGCTCGATTTTTTTCCATTGTTGTTGTGATCATGGGGCTAACAACTCGTCTGTTGCTGTTATTGTGGGAATGCCAGTAAAATGGAGCATCCAAATGGAGTTAGACAGAGTGCCAGAGTGTACTCAGGGCACCGCAAACGGGTGTGTGCTCTGTTGTGACTCGTTGGCATCGTAGCCCATTGCCTGCTCATAGGTTCTGCCCGGCAGTGCCATGGTCAACGCCCAGCGCTGCTCCGTGTGCTGGCGGGGCAGCATTCGGTACTCGAATCGACGGCGAGACTCGTTGTATCTGCAACGAGTGGTTTCGAATACAATTTACGGAATGACCGAGTAAACATGGCAGCTTTTTTCAGGGTGCAAGGAGCGCGCGAAATTTGAATGAAAGCAAAAAGACGTTCAAAAACCCCATTGTGTGTCAAATTTGACATGTTTTTTAACTAATGGATTCTTCGTGCTTTTATGTTCATTCTTACTCCCTTGCACACATGATTAGGAATTATGTTGGCATTTTTTGAAAAAAGCCAACTCCTAGTCTGCGACTGATCCCGCCTTGATGGACTGCCTTATTTATTCGGCCATACTGTAGGTAAAGAGTCGCGCTCAGAAGAGCGTGCACTCTGTCATGATAACACAGTAATGTTGCACAGTGGACAAAGTCGCCCACGATGACGTGCACAAGCAACGAACGCGCTCTGCTACAACGAACGTCTCGACGGTCGCGAGTCCGTGCGTGTGCTGCCAGCGGTCGCGCGCGTCATGCACCGGCTTGCATCTGTCGCAGTAGCATCGCTCGCTCACGTCCACCAGCTGAAAGAACTTCGTCACCATTCATTTGTTTTCACGTTGACCCTTTTTCCAAAAACGTTTCACTGCACCTTGAGTTGCTTGTGCACAAACGCCAGCGCCTCGTCGCGTTCGCGTCCGGCCAGTGCGTACTGCAACGCTGCCTCGGCCACCTGCGACGTGTGCGCCGCGTGCGTGTGCGCGTCGTAACGCCCAACGATCTCCATGTGCGCCTGACAGTCAGCAAAAAATGCGTTTGCAAAGCGAGCGCAATGAATTCAAACGTGTCATCGACAGTTTTGCATGCAGTTTTGTCCGACACGCTGATTGGCTGCATCTCTGGCCAGCTAGCTCAACCCGATTCAAAAGCCTACGATTTACAGCTCGACCTAGTCAACAAAATGTTTGAATGTTTTTATAATGCAACACAAGTGAACCGTGACCGCGTTGAGCCGATGAGCAGCCTCGATGAGTAACGCCGTTTCGTAGTGGCGTTCGTAGGGCATCAGTCGGTGGTAGAGCTCGTTCAGCAGCGCACGTTTCACGGCCAACGGCTCCAACAGCGGCTCCGGCTTCTTCAGCGTTTGTTCTCTGCAAGCTGCGTGGGCGATTTTGATGTTCTCGGTTGGATCCACAAAACTCCGTTCAGTGGCGGCCAAAAGTGTTGGAACGCTGCGCGCGTGAGTGCGGTGTATTGCACACGTGTTGCATCAGCCGTACAAACGCTATTATACAGTATGACCGTTTAAACATGGCAGCTTTTTTCAGGGTGCAAGGAGCGCGCGAAATTTGAATCAAAGAAAAAAGTTGCTCAGAAACCCAACTGCGTGTCAAATTTTACATGTTTCTGAAAATTAATTGGTAATTCGGGCTATTCTGTTCATTATTTCTACCTTTGCACACTCGATTGGCGGATATCTTATCATTTTTGAGAAAGGAAACTCCTAGTCTGTGACTAATCTCGCCTTGATTGAGACTGCCATATTTATTCGGCCATACTGTAGGAATTCAAGGGCAACGTTGGGTTCACGGTACACTTTTTGACCCAACGTTGTCTGTAAATTAATAGCGTTTGTACGGCTGATGCAACACGTGTGCAATACACAGCACACACGCGCGCAGCGTTCCAACACTTTTGGCCGCCACTGTACATCACCCAATCAGCTGAAGTTGTTCCCATTGCGAACGTGTCTCACACTGGCACGGCTGTGTGCTTTGGCGTCCACTCTTGCGTCATCCGCACAGTGCGATCGTATTTGCATTTCTTTGCCGGATCAATCGCAGCTCCTTTCACCGATGGTCGCAAATGCGCGTATGAAGTCATGTTCTGTTGGTGTCAAACAAATGCAGCTGTTGGCATTGGATGCAGGAAAACACGCTGACAAACGTCAACTCACTTGTTGACACACGACACACCGAGGGGACTGAATATTCTGGACACACAAAAACTTCTTGAACAATACTTTTATGCAATCTGGCAGTGAGAAATCGATAGCCTTTGTTTTCTGCGGATTGCTTTGTTCAGAGGTCGTGTTACGCTGATGGCTAGAGACAAATGATGTCTGTGTGAGCCAAAATGTAAACCCCAAAAACTGAAAACACATCTTAAGAATTTAAAAATTGTAAAAGCGTTCACAAGCACACGCATTAACTGATCGCACATCTTTTCTTCTCAGTTCTTGGCGAGTCAGCAGCCATGCTCTCCTTGTCATCGTTCACTGGACTGCTTGGATTTGATTCTTTTTCACTCGCAGTTCCATTGTTTTCTAGCGGCTTCTTCTTGTCAAGCGCCTCCAGTAATTCGTTAGTTTTCGCTTGTGTTTCGTCAATTTTATTGCCAGCCTGCTCATTGGCTGGCGGGATCGGTCGTTTTATTGTGTCGTCTCCATTGTCTGCTGCGCTCGATGCCCCCGTTTTCGACGTTTTATTGCTGATAACCGATGCTGGTTTTGCATATGACGATGCCCTGCTTGCTGATTGGTTACTTGCGTTGGTGATTAGTGGTGGAGTGACTGGCCAGCTGAATATAAAGCAGAAAGATATACGACTTTGTGGAGTTACTCTTTCATTGCTCATTTTGACACAATGAAACATAATTGCATTTTGCCGCTTGATTTTTCTGCAACTTGCTGGCTCAGTGCAAAAAAAGTGGAAGTTTTGTTGATGCACTTTTCAAAGTGCAGTATTTTGCTGTCACATCATTCCGCAGCTGTCTAAATTGTTCCCCTGAACAGTTGGGTCGGATCACAATATCATGCACCGATCACGGCCAGTTTACCCGTCTTCTGGCGTTGCAGGCACCGGCTCCGGGAAGACGGCGTTCGGATCGGTGGGCGTGACTGACTGATACGGGGGCACGGAGGTGTACACAACCGGGATCACTTGCACGCCGTTGCTGAGTGTTGCGACATTGGGCACGTTCTGGCCGTGTTTACGTCTGCAACCATACGCATTGATTGGTTGCATTTGAACCGGCAGTGCTGATTGGCGGTGGCTGGCTAGCGCAAGTCGCGGTTGAATGAACGACAGAATACTGCTTGTATTGAAACTGAGGCAATGGCAACATCGGCACCATACCGGTAGTGATACGGATCGAAGCAGTGCTGCTGATTGTCCTTGCGGCGTCGTGCAGCGTCCCGTTTCGCCTGTGTTCTGTCGAACGTCACAATGCTGGCTGGTGCATGGTTGTGTTCGTAGTACAACGGGGCGCCGTCATCGCGCAGCTGCTGTTGCTCTCGTTGCAGCGTGTCACGCAGTTTGATTGCTCGAATCTTGTCCATGTCCAGGTTTATTTTCTGCACTCCGAGTAAAATACCTTCAGGACAACTTAAGATCTGATCAATCAGGAACTTTAAGAAAAAACGGCACAAAACGATAGCTGGTGGTACAAATAAAAGTTTCGAAGTTACAAAGATCGAAGTTACGTAACTTTGAAACTTTGTGACTTCGAAACTTTCTAACTTCGAAACTTTGTAATTTCAAAACTTTGTAACTTCGAAACTTTGTAAGTTCGAAACTTTGTAACTTTGTAACTTCGAAACTTTGTAACTTCGAAACATCGTAACTTTTCTTAAGTTCCTGATTGATTAGATTTGAATTTACAGTTCTTACGAGTGCCGAGAATTCACAGCAAATCTCGCAGCGAAAAACTTCTTAAGTCTTTGTAGCCCGTTGATTGTTTCTATCAAGCTTCTGCATAATGCGAGCCAGCTACGGTAGCCAGCAGTTTTGAAATAAACCGAACCTGAAACTCCAAGTGAATTTCATGAAACGCAGCGGCGTGCGCCAGTGTCATCTGGTCGCTGTACATTTCCGACATCGTCTGCTCGCCCTCGGTCACCGCATCGTTGAACTTTTGTTCCAAAAGTTCAATTTCTGCGATTGTCTGCAAACGTCATTAAAAATTGGTATGATAACAAAATGTTTTTTCAATAAATCGAAAAAAAGAAACTTTCAAAAAATAAACCAAAAACAGTCAAACACGCCGTTTCCAGTCGTCCGAGTGCCCACTCGCAGACGCGCACAGGTTGCTCTTTGTGCTTGATCAACAGCTCAGCGTGTTTGGCCAGAATGTGCTGTTTCAACGCATCGATCTCTTCGTATAAAAAGCGCGCTGGTTCCAGCAACTGTCGACTGCTCGATCGACTGAAAAAATGTTTTTTTTTAGTTTTTGAAATTTATGAGAAATCAGAAATTTGAATTTTTTCCAAATTTTCTTACGTTGACATCTCCAGGCGATTCTTTGCGTGACACGGGCGAAATGCACCGAAGCGTGTTACGAGACGGCAGGTTATTTTGTGATCTTTTGCTGCCCCCCAACCATTACTCGTTGCCATATTGTTCGTTAAAGTGTGTAATTTTCAGTAACATCCACTGCTGTCTTAAATACAGTGTAAGTTTTTTTTTGAGAAGTCAGTTTTGCAGCAGCCGATCAATGAAAAATTACATACGGAATTTATTTCACATGAAACATCAGACAATCACACAAAGCAAGCCGCGGTGAAATTACCAATCAGAAACAGGAATGATAATTTTGAGTAACAGCACACAATAATTACAAAAATGTGTCAACATCAACACAGAACGCAGCCTGCAGTGCGTGTCTAAGTGGCCGTTCAAATCGTTCTGTCCATGTTGCATGTTTATCGGCGATATGCCAAGTAGAAACAGACGAAGTCCGTTCGCTCACAGTGACCAATGCTCTCTCAGTTGCATGCCCAGTATTGCCCATCTACAGCACAACACACGTTGAGCTCTCCTTTTCACCACCCTGTTTGTTCTTCTGACGCCGCCCGCCGCGTCGCCTGTCGTCCAATTCATCATCGCGATAGTCCCTGGCGCCTCGGTGGTGCATCTCGCGATCAACATCGCTCAGTTTACGATCAACACTGCGCAACTCTCGCAGCTCGTCCAGCGAATCGCGGCTGTCACGTCGGAATTTCACCGAGTTTTTTCGTTTCCCAATCGGCGGCGAATCGTCCGCGTAACGGCGACTATCGTTGTTGTTGCTTTTGGCGTCTTTGCTGCGCAGCGCACGTCGACGCTCAATTTCGTCTTCTAATGAGCGATTCTTGGTGACGCTGTGACGACGGTGACGGCTGGCCGGCGGCGACGACTCCGGCGACGAACGATCGCGCTCGTACGACTCTGAAAGTCGCTGCAGTTCACTGAGAAAGTTTAGCATTTTTTATGTGAACGCAATTTTAGTAGCCGTGCTAGTAGCCCCCGCGTTCTCATGGATGAAGATTAGAGGCATCAAAATCATCGCGTCAGCACGCAGTCAATCAGCATAAGCCAGACATGTTTGCAGCCGATAAAGAAAATAGCGTTAAAAAATACCAGTTTTGGTTTGACTGACACACGTTAAAAACTTTTTGTTGTTCTACTAAAAGCTCCATTCCACAAATTGTCCTTCAACATGTTTTGTTGATCTTGTTTCTCAGTGTGTGGTGTATATAAATGGCAGCGCACTTTTCGAGTCATACGCGGAGTCAATGTCGTCTTGCCGGTGTGTCTCGTCCAAGATTGAGTTGTACTCTCGCTCGTACATGCCCGGCAGATAGCTGTTCAGATCGTTCTCGCTGTACGGCTGTCGTGACCACTCGTTGTAGCCGTACGCTTTCGTTGAGTCGTAGTTACGCCTGGCATGGAATTCACTCTTGTTCAGTTTGAGTGAAAGGGCATTCATGAAGCAATATTTAGTGATAGCTAATAAACGTAGCTAAGCGGCACTAAATACTGCTTCATGAATACCGCTTTAACCGAGAATCTAATGGAATCTGGGATTCTAGGAGTGAAATCAAAAAAAGCAGGGATTTGACGCATTATGTACATACGTAGCTAGCTATAGCTAAACAGCGTGATTTTTTTGCACATCACTGTGTGCTCGACAATAACAACGGAAACCAGCCGAGGCATTTACATGATGTCATCGTCAATGTTGTATGGATCGTGATTTCCAAACTGGTTTCGATGGTGCTGGTTACTGAAGTTCTCGTGATTTTGGATCCGTTCGTACTCATCATAGACCGGGTCTGTGTCCAAGTTCAACGAATGATGGCTTGCGTTGCTCAGTCGGCCCTGCAACAGCAGAACTGTGAAAACAAACGTTTCCAGCGTCTGTGAGCAACTCAAACAGACACACCTTGTATTCGCGTCGGTTGAACGCGCCTTGACGTGCGCGCGGCATCGTCGAGTGACTGCGGTTGTCGTATCTGGCAAAAAAATATTGTGAGGTTTTTCTGCTTCAACATTGAAAACCTGAAGCTTTCATTTGACTTTAGTTGACTTCAAACCAGGCAAGTGTCTGCTTTTTTTTTAAATTCAAGTGTAAATTGTTGATTCCGACGTTGTATTTTGATGGCCCACCCCAAGTGTTGTTCTCCAACACACCGGTTCGACGAGAGCGGCCGTCTGACCGGACTTTCCAGCGAGTGCCGTCTGGCCGTCCCGCGTGACCGTGGCAACGGCTGCACCTGCAGTTCGTCGCTGCTCCTGCGTCTGCCCGCCGCGGTCGTCGGCCGATGCGCCCGCAGTGGCGACAGACCAGCGCGCTTGCTGCCCATCACTCGCGGTCTTTTGAAACTGTTTTTTTGACTGAAAATGCTGCGTTACTCGCTCTCTTTCTCTCAGTTCACCGTGATGTCGATGACGAAACGTTTATTTTTTATGTCGCTTTTGTGTTCTCTTTGACTGAGCGCGCATTGATTTTATCGCACAGCACGTTCCTGTTGCTAACAGCAAGATTTCAATGGCAACCGGCACCTACGATTGTGGCACGGTTGAGCGAGCAAAAATAATGGTGAACCTGTGGTGTCTTGCGCAATCCACCAGACACAACTGTGTCAAAAAAATATTTAAATTTGGTTTAAAAATCGGTTAAAATTGACTTGCAACGACGCGTGCGCAATTGGCCATGGCCATCCAAAAAGGTTTTCTCAAAACACAGCCGGTTGTCGGTTTTTTTCCATTGTTATTTTTGCTTCAACGGTAGCATTAGTGGGAACGCTGGTATTTGTAAAAGCACTCTATAAAAATATAAACTAAGAACTTTGAAACAATTTTTTAAACGTGTGATTGAGACAAGACTGCAACCATTCACATGAGTGGTGATCACAACAGCAAAACAATTGGAATCACAAGCAACACAACACAAAATGCGATCAACTGATGACGCATCCCTTCCTGTCTTTTGTCGGCAACTCATCCGGCACGTATTCATCGCCATCAGCGCCATCAGCGCCATCAGGCAGCCCATCACCCAGCGCTTCTAGCAAATCATTCGTCTCCGCCTGTGTCTCATCAATCTGATCACCAAGAACGTTCTGTTGCTCTTGCTGTTCTGGGTCCCCACCAGCCTCTTCCGGTGCTGTTGGCTGCGGTTGACCGCCACCAGCTGCTGATGCTTGCGATGGTGTCGCCAGCTGAAAGGAAAAACTGTTTGGTTGTTTGAAAAGTCTAAATTTAAAACAGGAATCTTGTGGAAATTTTGCTAAATCTTCAAACGTTTTTACCTGTGCAGCCGGCTGTGGCTGAACTGTTTGATTGTCCGGTTGACCAGGAATTGGTGTGTTCTGGTGCGGCTGTGCCGGTTGCACTTGGTGCGCAGGCGGTTGCTGTGGTGGTGCTGCTGGTGCAGCATGTGGTTGACCGGGTGCCTGGGCCGCTGGTTGAGTGTACGGATTTGGATTGTGGCCGAAATAGTAGTACTGTTGGCCAGTGGTGGGGTCAACGTAGATGTACTGCTGTTGTTGACCGCTTGGGTAGACGTATGCCGGCTGCTGCGTATGGGGAGTGCTGCAAAGTTTGGTGGTATTCGGTTGGAATTCTGCATGAACACACTAGGACGCTGATTGCTTAATCTGGTTTATGAGGTGGCCAATGATCGCTTTCAAATCAGCTTCGTGAACTCAAAAGAGCGCACTAGGGCGGCGGCGGCGACGACGTGTGCACTTTGCAGTTCAAGCATTTCTTGCAGTCCTCGCAGTGGCTGGCCACCGTCGAGCTGCTGTCTGGTCGGCCACGCTCCGACTTCGCGTCATCTTCCTCATCCAAATAAATATTTTTGCCCTGCGAGTTGCAAAAAAAACTTTTTTTTTAAATAGAACAATAAATTTCAAATTTCGAAACGACTCACCTCAAATTTAGTGTGCACCTCCGTGATTGCTTTCCGTTTTGCCTCGTACATCATGTGCCGTTCTAGCTCCGCCTTCACTTTGTCTTCGTCTAGCACGGCAGTTTCCTGGCGTTCACAATGCTTGCGAACATCGGATATACCCTGAAATGCGAGTTTTAGAATACAAACGTTCGTTATTTGGTAAGTTTGTTGTCACTGTTTGCTGAAAAAAACGGAGCTTTGGCTATTAAAACTCGCTGGTTACCTTATGACACGTGATTCATTCAGTAACCAAATTAGAAACCACCAACTGTCTGGTGTCTGCTAACCCAGTCGATTCTGTCGACACCCCACTCGCACAGTTTCGCCCGTTTGTCATTCCGGTCGGCGACCGCGTCAGCGTGCATGCGTATCAGTGTTTTCTTGAGTGTCTTCATGGCCGATATCAGTGGCGTCGGAGACTCCGCGCGCAGCGACTCGCGGTCGCGTCTGCGAGCTCGCTCGTGCGCGTCGTGCTCGCGCGATGACGAACGACGACGACGACGCGAGTCTTGACGAGAGTCTCGACTGTAAGATTCACAAATTCAAATGCAGACTGTTGATTGGTTGGCTAGAACCATCGATCAATGATGAAATATGCAATGTAGAGCCTGATATTCTCCTGAATATTCAACTTCGTGGTTGCACACTTGCGTCGTCGACTCGGCGGTGTGTCGGACGGGGATCGATCTCCACGACGGTCATCTGCTGTGCTTCTGTGGCGACGAGTGCGGCCTGGTGGCGAAGCGTCGCGGTTGTACGTGCGACTGATGTAACCGTCGTCCAGTCTGTGATTGCAACGCTCATCGGCTTACCTTGGCAGCTATTAATAAAAGCTGATCATACAGTGGTTGGCTACTCACCTTGGCATTTTGTCTATCACGTTCAGTCGCTGATAATTCTACGAAGTTTCTTTCGTTTTAGCGTTGGTTTGTATCGAACAATTGCGACATAAATTTTTGATGATTTGAAATGACCAAATAATGTTAACCGGGAAGCATTCAAGCGTCATGACCATAACCATAACCGGGAACCATAACCAGAATTATGTTATTCAATGAAGCGATGAAAATCGGTTGATCAATATTCTGTGGACATACATAAATGACAAAGCCAGCAAAAATCGGGTTCAAATAAATTTCGTTCAAAAAGGGTGAATGATAAAACATGAAAATGCTTCTACAACAGATCACTCAATACTGAACGACGTAAACACTCGGTGGCTCAGTCTGCTGCTGTGTGGACGTCGGGGGAACAGGGGGTGGTTGAGGGGGTACAAGCATGGGGGGCATGGGGGCCATGGACATCATTGGTGGTGGTGGTGCCCATGATGGCTGGTACGAGTTCGCAGGGTACGCTGGAAACATGCTGGGGCCTGGCCACCAAGAGGGGGCGTTTGATGTAGCAGGCGGCGAAGGGCTGCTGTTTTTTAGTAGAATTCTAGCCTCCGTTGCGCCACGCCCGCCATACTTTTTCCTGCATGAGAAGTTTATAAATTCAGCGACTTTTTTGATAAAGCTCAAACATTCTGTGAGACTTTTTGAAAGTCATGGCTCAAATACAATGAGCTTCCAATAAATCTATGAAACATAGTGATTGGCTGAGTTATGGAGCAGTGCGACCAATCAGCGCAGTTCAACGGACATAAAACCGCTTGCGCGCGTGTGTAGTTTGTAATAGTAAAGTTCAAGTCGAGTAACCTGTAATAGTTCGAGTCCTCTTTATCCAAAGCATATAGTTTCCTGCGGCGATCTTTCTTGTCCGCGGGTGACTCGTCCGACGAGTCTCGATCACTGTGCCTGCTTTGTCGTTTGCCTCGATCGGTGCCTCTGCGTTCGCTCACTCGATCGTACGACTGCGAGTACAACTTCAGGCTCAGCTTTTGCTCAATCGCCTAAACACATTGGAAATAGTTTTATCTCAAAATTGGCATAAAAACAGCACAGTTTCTGCACTAGTGTGCATGCGGGGGGATTGGCAGAAACGATCACTGTGTGCCATATTGGATTTGTTTCAACTGATCTGTATGTGATTCGGCAACCATCAAGCAATGTGAACGTGGCACGTTTCCTCACCGACCGTCACGTCGTTGACACACCGATTGAACGCCTGTCTCATTTCGTCGCCAAAGAACTCGGCACGCATCGCGTCTCTGTTCAGCACCGCCGCACGATGCTTGTCGGCCAGCTGGCCAACTTCTCGCATGCCCTGAATCATTCAGCACAACGACGCCAACATGCAATGCTTTCCATGCCACTTCACTGATTGGTTGCACAAAGGTTCCAGTTACCCGGTCGAGCGAATCAATCAGTTTCTCCAACTGTTCCGCGTGTTCGTATTTGCGTTCATCCATGCACTCAAAATGCTCCGCCGCAGCTCGGTTGCGTTTCGCACGCAGATCAGCGAGGTACATTTCGCTGTCGATCATTTGAATCGGACTGCGAAGAACAAACTTTAAATGCGGTGGTGAGGCGCATAACTGTGATATGCGGAATATCATGAAACTGAAGCAAGCATTTCTTTCAGCAGAAAATACCCGTAAAGTCTTGCATATAAGGTCTCCTTATATAAATTTGAAAATCAAAAATTTCTGAAAAAAGTGGAATTTCGTGTGACAACCTTATAAGTGGGAGGGGGTCTTATAAAGCGAGCATTAGGAATTTCGGGCCTTATAAACGGGGTAGGATTTTGACCAAGTCAAAATTTTGAATTTTTTGGTTTCCCGCCGTGTGACACTCCGCCCACTTTTGGGTGGGGGTCTTATAAGTGGGAGGAACCTTATATGCAAGACTTTACGGTATGTAAGTAAGTTGTTTTCCGGTTTCTTCGCAACTCACGTTTCGACGACGTTTCCATTGTCGCCGTGTTGACCGTTCGCGTCTCTTTGACTGTTCAACCGCAAGTCAGCCAACAGATTCCGAAATGCAGATTCGTATTTGTCGCTAATGTACCCGTTCGACACGTTGCTGCTCATTTTCATATTTTGTTGCGATGAGTTTTTTTTTTTGAAATGCCTGTTTGCGGACAAGCGTGCTGACACTAACAACAGCACCTTGATGCTGAGCGTTCGGTTTCTCTATTGGGTTTGTCTTACATTGTGAATTATTTAAAATTTCTGCAGAATTTTAGCTTGGTAGAAGAAGATGCCTTGAAACTCATACACCGATTGTTTTCTCGAAAATACCATGACAGTTTCAATGACATAAAATATCGATCAGTATGACTGAGAACAATATCACAGCAAAATCAATCGAGACAAAAAGGCAAACGAAGTGTTGGTGTAAGAAAGAGACAACGACATGCTCGACCGCACAAACTGGTGTAACTCAAGAACAATTGAACGAACAGTGCAAATTATATGGCGCATTATTGTAGTTTTCGAAAAAAAAAACAATTTCAGTGTTCATTGTTGCGGTGGTGGTGGAGCTGGGTAAGTCATCACTGGCTTGCCACTGGGCCCATTGATGTACTGCGCCGTGGGGGGCAGTGGAGCCATCGGTGGCTGTGGTGGACCTAAAAGATTGAGTTTAGACTTTTTGCAAGCAATCAGCACATCTGGCTACAATTGAGCCAATGAACATGCTGCAAACGAAACACGGTCAGTTCACCTGGTATGTTGGGCCCGTTGATGTAAGTCGGTGGCTGAGGTTGGTTGCGTGCGCCAGCTGGGGGCATGGGCATCGGCAGCAGACTGCCGTCTGGTTGCATGATGATAACCTGAGGCGGTAAATCAATGCGAAAAAAACACAATGCAAAATTTAATTTTTACTTTTCCGAAAATGGATGGGTAGATGGTGTTCATTTGAGGCAACCTGTTGCGGCGGCGGTTGGGCATAAAACGTCGGCGGTGGGTGACCGGGTGCAGGCTCGAATTGTCGCTGCTGCTGGGCGGCCTCCTCTGCGTCCGGCTCGTTTGGTGGTGACTCTGCCACTGGAGGCGGCGGCAGACGCTCACGCGCTTTTTTGTCGCCATACTTGCGTCTGCAAATCATCAGTACACTTGCGACCGAACTCTCAAACCTTAAAAACTTCATGAATTGGATGCGCCTGCGCATGATGAGCAGCGAAAAACCAATGATAGCAATTAACTGTGGCTCGTCTGTACTGTGAATATTTTGACCATGTCACTTCGCTACACATTAATACAGGAAAAACAGCGCAGCTTCACGTGTTCAAGCGACGCCTGCGCTTCAGCGCGCGCGAGTTCATGAATGCACCGTAAAACTGAACAGAGCAGAACCGGAAGTAATACGGGTCGTTGTGCATGTTACTGTCGTGTTTGTGTTGCTCGCCAACGCAGTGCAAACACGCGTCACATTCGTCACAGCGCGGATAGTTGTGCTCGTCTTTGTTGCGCGCGCAGTCCGCGCAATCCGGAGTGGCAGCACTGGACAGACACAAAATCAGTGGTCATTGGGACAATCATTGAACTCAAATTGTCATATTGCTACATCCCCTGTATCGGCGTATTGCCCAACAGATAATAAAAAAGGCCACGAGACTTTCGCACGGTTGGCGCTGACCGTTTAACCAGCCTGCAGAACCTAAATCGGTTCTGTCGCTGAAAAAAACTGGTCGCCGCTTACACCTTGAAATTGGGTTAAAAACAGTTTTTTTATTCACTCACCTACGTCGATCCATGACAACAAACATTCAAATTGAAACTTTTTATTGTCACATTTAAAACCAAAACCATAAAGCAGCCGAGGTTATCCCACATACCTCACACAAATTCAGACGCACACCGGTTGAAATTCAAAAATGCACGGTTCGTTGAACTGGAAAATCCGTCTTCTTTCTTTTGAAAACCGCAAAAGTTACATACATCAATAGCATCACAGCGTGTTTTCCAGGCAACAAGTGCTTTTGTTGCTTGGTCATTTAAACAAAACTGCTCATCATTTATTATTCATGAGTACAGAACGTGCATTGTTACAGTAATTGGCTTTCGCTGACATTTAGCTGTTTTGAGTTTTTTTGGCTGTCTTTTGTTCCAGAAAATTTTTTTGATCTGTTGAAAAGTTAGGGTTTTTTAAGGTCTGGTGCTTGTTGAACTTCATAGACAGACAAACAGAGGGTGCCAGCGGAAGCACTACATTTTTCAGAAGCGCATAAAATTACTTTTTCTACAAAAATAACTTCGTGACTAACCATATACACACACGTGTAGCTAATTTTAGCGGCTACTTGTACATAACAAATACATGTACATGCAAACGTGACACGGAGAATTCTGATGATCACAAACAAACAAATAGACATGTTGAGTTACACAACGCATTTTACGAATGTGACGCCGCCATAGACACCGGGAAATGTGCCGCTTGTTGCTGGAGCAGTACAGCTTGGTGATCTTCTTCATCGATGGGCGCTTGGTTGGCTGCTTTCTTATACGGAGACTTGACGCTCGGCAACGTTGTCTCACCGATGCTTTGTGACCGATGACTAAAAGTGATTTTTTTCGAATAACTGATTAATGACCACTGTTGACATTTGCTGTGAAGCAGACTGATTGAAACGCATGTCAACAATAAAAACGTTTGCAAATTGCACACTTTTTTCGGGTGTCAATTATTCAATTGAATGCTGTCAGTTGTGATGCCTATTGTGCCAAATAAAGTCGTCTGTTCACTTCAACGATTCATCCAACGAGCCACCCAAAATGAACAAACGTTTTCCAGCTGACGGGCGCCGCTTGACTGTCGGCTTGTGGCGACAGATGGCCTGAAATGCTGATTTTGTCGTTGAACGATTTCGTGGTCACTTCCAGCACTTCATCGTCGATGCTGCTGCCGTGGTCCTGCAAACGTTGATGACGAAATGCATAGAACGAGAGCACACTTGTTGAACAATCTTTTTCAAATCGGCATGGGATGAAGCCAACTACACTGTAGATATAATCTTTTCTTTGAGACCTGCGACTCAATGCGGTTGTGGACATAAAAAGAAACGAGTTTCAATCTGTGTGTGACAATTCAGAATAGCCTAAGTGACCCGGCTTTATTTAGAGGACTCGGATCATTTTGCCAATTTTGAATTCCCGCGTCGTGCATGAGACTGCTAGCCCATCTAGGCGCGTATTAAGACGCGGGACCAAAATAAAACATATTATTTTGAATAAACGCAATTACAGTTTAAAAAACTGCGAAACGTATGCGCTCTGGCATGCTGATGAGACGTATCGAACTAGTTCGACCAATCATGGAGCCGAGTTGAAAAACAGCCAATGTTCAGATGGCCACATGTGACCAGTTCAACCGGCGAGCTCGCCACCAGTGACCATGGCACTTACCAACGACGGGCTCCCAGAGCTGTTCACACTGAAGTGCTGGCGGATCTTGCGGCTGCGTGCGACGTTGTCCTGCTCGGTGCGCATCTCCTGCACGAAATTTCGACGGCGCCGCGCCGGTGGCGTGCAGCTCCTTGCGAGATTGGCGGCGTTGTGCGCGAGCACGACCACGCGAATCGGACTGCGGTCGCCGTGATGACGCTCTGATTCACCAGTGGCGTTCTGCGTCGTCGGCGACAATCGCGCCGCGTTCGCGTTGCCCGTTTTCGCACGATCTCGCTCGTCCTCGCGTTCGCCCATGGTGCACACGCTGAATCGGCGCATCTGGACACGACGACGACACGCAAAGCGAGCGACTCAGCAACGTGCACGGAGTGTTGTGTTGTTGTGCGTTGTCTATAAACAAATGCGTCTCAAACTAACAACACATTACGGTTTAGGATGAGTGCGTAGGAGAAACCTGCGAAAAGCGACAATCTGATTAGCCGCACGTTGCCGTTTGTACATGAGCGCCAGGCTAGGCGGCTGTCACGAACATTCTGCGAGCAAGTCAGCCGCTGAGAATATGGAAATACAGTACATTTGTATGTGCATGTTATTGCTAGCCTTGATGAAGTTCTGGTTTGTTTTGTTGTGTTTCCTTCACTTAGAGCCCCGTGGATTATTTTCGCGCACAACATTGGCGAGAGGAAGGTATACATCACTGATAAGTAAGAAATACTTCAGTTGGCTCTCTTGATCAGCAGCAAATTGAGTCAATCTGTCGGACAAGCGACATGAAACTAGCAACTTAGCTAATGATTTTGTCGTATAAAGTTGGATGCAACATGTTACAAACGCACTTATGCTGCAGAAAAAAGCAGATGGAAAAGGTGCAACGAATTTTTAATGACGTAATTTGTTCGCAATAATGCTCCAAAAATAGATCAACAAAGAAACCCTAGAAAAAAATTTCAAAATGAGCTTCACAAAGAGATACATATGTAATGAGAGTGAGTCGACGTGCCCGTACCGCATGCGGGTCGGGTGGGGGTGCAACCATACAAGGTTCAGCAAATCACCGGTTGAAAAAAACGTGTGCAGCGGCTTTAACTGACGTCAATTTCTGCACATGTGTGTATCTGTGTAATTTGCGAAAACTAAAACTTAAAAAAATGGGAATAGCAGAAACCTATAGCGAAGTATAGAAACGTACTTTTAACCGAAGGGTAAATTAGTTTTGCTGTTTTGGATGTATAGTTCTGTTAAACCGAACGTGCAGAAACAACAGTTTTGTGCTTGGAACATATAAAATTTTCTATCCGCTGAAACGCATTTCGCATGCGAACCGACAATTTTGTGTGTAACTCACTCCGTCCACGCCATAACAAGCCATGTAGCAGAAACCGAATACACGTTCATTTTTTGTCGGCACAGACGCAGCGCACAAGCAAAATTTTAACAGAAAATGCATCCATGAAACCGCTGAACCATTCACGAAACAAATGTCTAGAAAAAAGCAAAGTAATCTATGCCCCGCAGAGCATTGGAGGCCGTTAAGCATGCTGCGTGATGCAGGAACTCATTCCGGTTATTCTGCTATCTGCGTTTCGGTGTCGGCACTTCAGTTTCGAATCACTCAAGAGAAAATGTGGCTGATATGGTACACAACAGCAGAGAACACAGTTAACAAAATCAACACGTGTAACCGAGACGTTGTATATTGCGTGGCATGTGCATGGGCAAAGATAATGTTCCCCATTTTTTGAATTGATTGAGAAATTGGAACGTTCTGAGACTTTCGAAAGCCACAAATCACCGTTGCACGCACACATGCCTGCCCATTCCGGCGTTTTCGTTGCTGGGTAATTTGCTGCCGTGCTGCCATTGAACTGAACACGCGCAACTGTTTGATGAGAGCCACAACATTTCATAGTACGCATTTCAGTTTGAAAACATTCAAAAGCATAGGCCCGCTGGCAGACTTTGTTCTTTGCTCCGCGACTGTCAGAAAAAAAGCTAAAAAATGATCACGGCACGGCAGCGACAAAAGGCGTGGCGGGGTGATGAAAAACGACGACATTGATTTGATGAGAATTAACAAAAAAACACGTTGCGCAAAGTAATCGAAAAAACAGACAACTCTTTTTGTACACAAAAAATACATGTTTGAGCATCACCACAAAACGACTAGCAATAAATCACTTTAAAAATGGCTCCATTTCAACAATAATGCAGTTTCTTAGATTGTCTTCAAGTTCATTTTTTCCATAGTCTCAGCCTTACGTTTGCATAAACGGTGTTGATGAGCAAGATTATTTGGGTGATTTTTGTTAAAATTTGTCATGGCCAGGACAGCGCATTTGCAGTTTTTTGTTTCAAAGTGTAACTGCACCTGCTGTTGTGTCCCACGGATGCAGGAAACGAGCAAATTATAATCAAATCGTTGTAGAGAAACGCGGACGAATCCAGAAGCATCCTTGGTTGGCTCAAATAACCTTGTGAAAACTGGAAATAGGAAACGTGCTCTTAAAAAACACTAGCCTTTGTGCAATTCGTTGCTGTTTCTCTAGCAATTCCGGCTTCGAGAATCTCAGCAAAACTAAGAAAACGCAAAGTTACTTTGCGAAGATTGCGAATTGTTTTGCTCGGGGTTACATGAAATGGAGTGCAATGAGACTGAACGTTATGCGCTTGCTAATATTGCTGTTCGTTCGTCGCTCACGTGGGTGGCAGTCGCGAAGCAAGGCAGGGGCATGGTGGCGGTGCCACTTGGCTGCAGGCCACCGATGCTCGATGAAATGGTAAACACGATCAATCTGAGACCGTCATGAGTGGCTGGGAAACGCTGCGAAATTTGAAGCTTATCAGTGATTAGGCTAGAAGTAACAGAACATAACGAGGAGGTTTATCGTTTTGCGTTACGATATTTTTTTCAGTACACTGAACGAAACTTTCATACAGCTGAGATGGACTTCATTTATTATTGGCGAAATGATTTGTGGATCACAGAGCGTACGCTGCATAGCAGCAAACCTGCTGTGTATGTCCGGCTCAAAGTAATCGAATAACGAGAAGTCTCCATGCTGATAAATTCAGCCATGATGAAACAAAAACAAACCACCATGCTGGATGCGCAGTTGAATAATTCAGTGAAATACAGGTCGCCCTAGCCCGAAGACAAACATACACCACCCAGACGCTTGAGAATAATGCTGAACCCATGAATAGCGGAGTGTTTCACCGACGTGTGCCCTGGAGACAGAAAGAATCGAATGTGCTGCGCTTTTCGCCAAGAGGAAATTGAGCATAGTTTCACAATATGTACTTGCATTTACATAGTTTGCTGAATTGCAGGGAAAATAATGTGCCAGATTTGAAGGCACTGAAGTGACAACTTGATGTCATGAAGAATACAGTGGTTTCTGACTCACCAATTGCAGCAATGCTTCGAAACACCTCTTTCACATTCAAAAGCCCATAAAGAAGCCAACAAAGTGCGCAGACCAAGCGTTTTGTGACGCCCAATGAAATGAGTCAGTGTCAGCTTGTTCTTGTTCACCATCAGTTTGCTCATCACATATGAGAGCATAATTCAACATCAAAAACATAACAGCAACCAGCAGTTTGTATTCAGCAAACAATAACAACAACGCTCAACAAGTAACAACGGCACCCAACATTTAGAGAACATGCACCACAACATGTGAGGCCAAATGTGCATAAAATTTTTCAATAAAACTCTTAACAATAATCAAATAATCTTCTCGATTTTGCAGATCTCCACAACAGCTATTCAAAATCATAATCCACGCCGGCGTCACTGTGTTTTCTGCGCTTTGTCGGTGGCACCAATTTACCAGAGCGTTCTTTCTGTCTGCGTTTTAGTTGGTCCCGCTTGGCTAGATTGCGTTTCACTTTCCTGCGGGCTGCTTTCTCCGGGGCGATGACCGGCTGTAAAACGAATGGGGCATAAGACAAAAGATAAACCACAAATCACCAGCATTTTCGAGCACGACGAAGCTGCTGACGTAAACACGACACGAAGCGGTACATTCAATATGCCAATTTCCAATGTGTTTCCATTTTTCACTAAATTGACCAATCGAACAAGCATACAACGATTTAGTGTTGAAAACACTTGGTTGCTCCACAAAAATTGCGCAATTCGCCCAACCTGCAGAGCAGCCAACTGCAGCCGCCTGGTTCGTTTTTCGTTTGCCGCTTTCTGGCAGTGAGCCAGTGCCAGTGCAAAGCGTTCGGCGCCAATTCGCGTGCGTATCAGATCGCACAGCTGCGTGCAGACGCTCAGTAGAGCTGCGTCTGAATGAGCAATGAGATCACTGAGGCACACTGTGCCCACCAACTGACCACAATAATGCTGGCTCATCATTATTATTGTGGTCAGTTGGTGGACACAGGGTGATCATCTTTAGCCACATATCCATAAAGTGCTGGTCTGACAACAGTGCCCTCTAGTTGTACCCAAGTTTCCAAAACAGGCACTGTTGTAACATCGCATGTGCCGTGCGTTCGTGACTGTGCAACATACACAACCGAGTGCGCTGTCTTCACAGTGTGCCTTTACCGTGGCGCGGTGCAGCATTGAGTGCGATCTCGCGTTGCACGTGCGGCAGCATCACCGACACCAGACGGCCATGTTGCTCGTCGTCCGTCAACAGAGTGCTCAGTGCTGCGGTCCACTTGAAAACGGCCGCTCGCTGCAGTGCAACACGGAACATTGGCAATGTGCAGTTGTGTGTGGCGCAGACAGGTGTGATGGCCACGAGACGCGCTCGCCACGAAACGAGACGAGACAAATGACCGAGACGAGGGATGTCTCGCGGCATCACGGCAACCCGTAAAGCGTCATTCATGCAGCTTGAAGCGCTGGCGTCACTTCACGCGGCGTCATTTCGTTACACAGTCGTGGAGCAAAAACTTCGCAGCGGTATGTGCTAAAGTGATGCTTGGCGCGCGAGCACATGAATGTGCCTAAGTAAAAGTAAAGACAACAAGTATGGTATACCTTCACTGTGCGTAGCACATCGTTGGCCACCTCGTACTGGCAGATACCAGCCATCAACTTCAATATGGCCGCCAGGTGGAGCTCAGCGCACGCTGCACACCACGCTGCAGCGCCACCATAGACGGACAGCAGCGATTTGCAGAGTGCTAGCAAGTTCTTGATGCACTGAAATGGACGAAAACAAAATGAACTCTGACACAACTGCACAAACAGCAGCACTGGTTCGTGATGCATCATTATTGAAACAGCTGCATCTGCAGTTCCGGTGCTCCTCCTCCATAACACAGGAAAGAAAAATAAGAAAAAATTAAATCGATCATGTTCACCTTATCAAAAAAGGCTTGGCTTAGGGTTAGGATTAGGAACCTACAACGACTCATTGCAAGCAACCTCTGATCAAAAATCAAGAAAAATCACTTTCAAGAATATATACAAATCGGCAGGGGCCACTTATAAAAACAACCCCGTTGTGCTACACCACTGGGGGCTGTGAAGAAATTCATGAAACCACGCAAATTTCCAAACATCAAGGCGAAGAGCAGACATTAGCAACGTGTAGTTTACATGAAAAAAATGAACAGCGTGCGATGTCTCATGAGTTCATTCGGGGCTTCAGTGACTCATCACTTCTGGACTGCTGAACATTCATAAACCAGGCTGCCAGTCTCTGTTGTTCAGCACCCATGTTCACCTGTTCAGCGAGTGTTTCAGTCAAGTCCCTCCGTCTGAGCACAGCGACGTTGCACAACACCAAGCGGTGTGTCAGTGCGTCACAAAATGCGCGACCAGAATCAGCCTGTCGTTGCTGGACGCGTCGTGCAAGTTTGGCGAGCGCCTCGTCGTTGGTGACAGCCAGCAGTTGGCCCATCAGCTGACAGCCGGCCTGCACAACGGCGACAGTGGCGCAGCGGCAGATCGCGTCGAATAGAGCTGAACATGATCACATTTGATAGCTGAAAATACCTGCGCCTATTGACTCGCTTGTGGTTCGTTTGAAAAAGGTTGTTAAAAACGAGATGCAGACAACACCATTGCAAGTTTGTAAGCTCGAGTGGAATTTCGAGCCAACGTGTCTGGTATACCAGCTAACCACCGAGGCTCTCTTTCTTCAACCGTCAATTCAACCGTTGGTGCTTAAAAGCACAGGTCCGCACCACACAATGATACGCTGACGACCGAACAAAAACGCGAGAACGCACGCCAGAACGGCAGCAAGTGTTTGCCGAGCTTGTCGACGGGCACATGCACGGCGATGTGTTGCACGAGCTGCAGCATCGCCACGAACGTGTCCGGTGTCACTGAGTGGCGCTGATTGATGGCGTCCGTGGCCAGTTTGGTCAGTGTTGGCATCACTGAAGACAATCGCGACGAGAAACGCTCACGGACGACGTCCACGAACACGACCAGGGCCAGTGAGGCGACACGCACGTGCGACGCCTGCAGTAGAAACTGCCAACGACACGGAATTTTCCATAAAAGCTTGCTTTCAAGAAAGTGCACCTTCACAAGCAAACACACGCACGCACTCTGTTGTAATATCGCATGTGTGTGAGCATGTATTGGTTTGCGAGGGTGCCACACATAAAGCAACAGCATGCATGATCTTGCAACTTGTGAGCAACTTGCAGCTGCACTGTCTCGTGCAGCACACCGCCACACACCTTGCTGTCATCGTTCATCCAATCAACGCACATTCGCAACATGCCATCCGCGGCGCTCTCATCGACCACTTTCAGCAGCTGGCCAATGGCGAGCGCTGCGAGACGGCGGCATTTCTCGGACGCATCGCCGGCCAGACGGGCGCACAGATGCACGAAACAGAACGCGCACATGGAGCACACGTGATCCTGGCAGAAAACAACAGCACGGTATGACCGATTAAACATGGCATTTTCTGCAGGGTGCAAGGAGCGCGCGAAATATGAATGAAAGAAAAACGACGTTCAGAAACCCAAGTGGTTGTCAAATTTGACGTGTCTTTTCAAACGAATTGATTGTTCGTGTTCTGCTGTTCATTCTTTATCGCTTTCTTGGCATTTTAGGGAACTATCTTGGCATTTTTGAAAACGACAACTCCTAGTCTGCGGCTGAACCCGCCTTGAAGAACTGCTTTATTTTTTTTCGGCCACACTGTACAGATGATGGCTCATGGATCTTTGCATTTCGGCTGGCCAACATCACATGCAGGACAGGGTTCCAAAAAAGCAGAAAACAAGAGCAAACACTAGACCAAAAATGTAGTTGGTGAAAACTGAGAAATCATCGGCTTTGATTTCTGCAAGATAAGAAATGCTGCAACCTTTGGAAGCCGAAGAAACAGCAGATTGAGCATTTCCATCGCCGAGACACGCCCGTCCTCCAGTTCGTACGCCAGTTGCATCGCGAAAAACTCCACGGTTTCTCTGATGGCCGCATTGTCGTTTGGTCGACGTGCCAGCAAATATTGAAGTACTGTCTGTAGACAATCAATCAGCCTGTCAAGCATTTATTCAAAGCACTGATTCCCATCCCACCCAATCAAAACAATCAATTCAACCAACCAATCAATACAACCATTGCACACCAACCACCAAGCCAATCTCCAGTGCACCCACCAACCGTTCTGCACAAGCTCATCGTGTGCTGTGCGGTGGCAGTGATCGCCAACCGTCTGATCAACAGCATCAACGTGTCCAGCTCCGTCGACTGCAACGCACTGCGGATGATCGCACGAACGCACGCGAACGCCGCAGCCTGGCATTTCTCGACCGTCAGACACGCCTCGACGTGGTGCAGCAGAATGCGCAGTTGTTTGTCGGTGACGACGCGACGGCGTTGATGACGCTCAGTCGCTGATGCGTGCATGTCAGCAGCGTCACATTCAGCATTGCCACGATTCAGCAGCGCAGCGATCGTCTGTGCACGGAAATCGGACAAGTCGAATAACCATGGTAAAAACAAAATCGTGGCGGCGTCTGCCACACCAAACTACCCGAGTGCCATCCGTTTTGCTGAAACCGGATAAGGGAGGGAGAGATACAAAGTAGAAGAATACTTGTGAGATTTTACTATCTAGGTTCGCTGACGTTTTGCCCAGACTATGAGATCTGTCTGTGGTGAAACATCTTCGGCAGTTCTTCCTGGTGTCCGTCGCACTGACGAGCCAGGGGGCACCGCGGTATGCGTCTACCTGGCGAAACCGCAAACAGCGAACTTCACGTATTGTATACACTCGCAAAACACCGGGTCCCTTGTGGCTTTATTGCCCGGGATGGTTGTTTTTGTGAGATTTTACTATCTAGGTTCGCTGATGTTTTGCCCAGACTATGAGATCTGTCTGTGGTGAAACATCTTCGGCAGTTCTGCCTGGTGTCCGTCGCACTGACGAGCCAGGGGGCACCGCGGTATGCGTCTACCTGGCGAAACCGCAAACAGCGAACTTCACGTACTGAAAACCCGCTGGGAATACAGCAGCAACCTGCCCCAACCGACCGTGAACAACATTTGAGTGCGCTCGACGGCGTCGGCGCTGTGCGCCAGTGCGGAGTCGTTGAACAACACAAACACACGAGCGACGATACGTTGCAGCACAGTCGGCGAGCGCAACGTTGGTGGACTGTTGCGCAGCAGTTGCACCAGAATGCGCAGGCACAACGAGACGATCGAAAAACACAAACCAAAAGAGTAGTGACACAATGTCCTTCCAAACATAGCATAAATTCAAATTAAGTGTTGCTGCTATGTCATACTACGACGTGTTATAAGTGGCGTGATTGTGTGATTTGGTGTATGTGGAGTGGTTCGTTTCAGAGGCGATCAGATTCTACGCCTAGTGTTGTGCGTTACCTTGTCATGCCTGGAATGGAGCGCATCAACGAGCAGCGGCACGAACGGGTCCACGAGTGCAGCGTGCGTGGCATCGGCCGCATTCCAGGCCGCCCGTTGCGCGAGTGCGAGCAGCGTTTGCCATGCCATTTGCTGGCACACGTGCACACTGCTGCGTCTGCTCACGGACGCCAACACACCGTGACGACCCGGCTCCGGCGGGATCAGACGACAGTCGTGCTCTGCGCTCGTCTGGCTGGCTGCGTCGGTGTGCTCCGCGCTGAAACCGGTCTGCTTTGCATTTACTGATGAGCCACCATTGCGCTTCATTTCGTCTTAGCCAAAATCACAGAAATATGCGATGATTGGAGTTTTATCAATAATTTCAATGCGGCACTCTGACAATAGCTGCGCCACCGGTTCAGGTTGCCAACAGTTCAAATGCAGCGTACGTGTCAGTTTGCTGATCGCTCGTGTCCGTGTGCTCCGTCAGCCATGCGTACACGTGCGTCAGCAGCACGTCCAACGCAAGCGCTCTGTTCGCTGCAAGTCCCAGTGCCACTTGGCGAAAAGCCTCCTCGACACGTCGTACGACACTCGATGAATGACGAGTGGATAATATCTGGCAATTGTGAAACGTCCTATTAAAACGCTTGACCGATGCATACGATTCACAGGGCAGTGCACCGTGTTAGCGCGAGTTCTCGTGTTTTGGAGGCGGTCAAAAAATATCAGTCACGAGCACATTAGCACATCACAGCTTTCTGGAGTGACGCCAACACTATGTATTGTGAAGGAAGACGGATTCACACGAGCGACGTTTTCTGCATATTCGACTTGCGCAACACCCGCAGAGAAGCAAATGACTCGCGACTTCAATACACTGGTGCGTTCACCTGTTGGAAGGGCGTCATCATCGGTCGTATGCGGTCGGCGGAGATGCAGCGAGCGAGTGTGCGCAGTGTGTCGTTGGCTTTGTTCGCCTGTCGCGCCTCGTGCACGCTGCCACGCACCTCCTGCACCTGGCGTTCGTCGTTGAGCGCGCCGAACAGAGACTCGATGCAGATCTGCGCATGTGTGCCAAACCAGCAATGTTGTTTACATGGAGTTGTTGTTTGGAAAAACAACACAGTCTGACAGTCTGACAACACTGCATGTAATGTGGAGAACCATTTTATCTTTACGATAAGAAGCGAATGCATGAGTAGTAATTCATTACGCCATTATCAGCAGGATCCGCTGCAATTTGTGCTAATGCCATGCAACTAGCATCATCACGATCATACTAGCACTAGCAACATAGCCTCTATTAGCGGACTAAATACGTGTGTGTGACCACAGATCACTTGCTTCAAGTGTCCCACCTGTGTCAAATCGTCCAAGGTTGAGTCGAGTTGTGGTGCGACCAACATGGCATCCATTTCGCCGACAACATAGTGCACCGTGTACATCATGACGTGCATCTGATAGCCCTTGGTCAACAGCAGGCGCAGTTCACGCACGATGTACGCCAAGTATCGAGCGCCGAGTTGCTTCGCGCACTCCGTCAACGTGTCGCGCGCCACACGACGCACCGAAATCGATCGACTCCGCAGGAACGCACACAGCTTCGCAACGACACTGGCAAACACGAAGCAGCAGAGTCGCAGTTGGCAATCATGCGCTGTCAGCTGGTTGGCTGAGCTTGAGTTGGACTCACGGCCAACCAGATCGACACAGCTAACCAGAATGCAAGAACGCTCAAAATGCGAAAGTAATACAACAGTTTGCGATTCTCAAAATCATGTGGCTGAGTGGGCAACTAACTTTGTGAACACGAGAACAACAACAACACCAATAATAGTAATACTTTGGCAGATTGCATTCGAGCATCGACTGCGGCAGCGTGCGCAGCAACTTCACGACGGCCAACGCGATCGGTGCCCGTGCGATCAGCACGTCCTCTGGGTGGTCGTCAACGGTGCGTTTGGAGGATTGGGAGAATGAGCGCTGAAGCAAAGTGGAAGCAATGGAGACACGGTGACTCTGCAACGGCTGGCAACGACAAATTCTGACAATTCAACCTACTCAGCCGTTTAACCACAACAGCAATGGGTTTTTTTACAGAAGCCTGACATCATCACACTTCCACTCTCGAACAACCAACCCACCGGTGTCGTCAGCAGTTCGTTCAAAATCGGCAGCACCTTTCGAGAAAGTGTCCGGAGAACGGCAGTGGGTTTTGTTTGATTGCCGGCTGGCGCATTGTTACATTCAGTCGATGTCTCTTGCTCTTCAGTAACGGAAAAATGAAAAGCGTCAATCACGGCGGTGACAACCCTAGAAATGGGAATTTTTTTGAAAAAGTCGACCCGCTGCTGTTATTTGTTGTCTACTTGACAAAAATAGAACAATAGAAAATGAAGCTGTTGTGAACGGCAACCATCGACACACCTGACCAATCGCCGTGACTTGTGTTCGGTTTGCGCGTGCAGCTTCTGTGCGTAGTGGAGCAGCAGGAGCACGTAACGACGCCATGGCAGTGAGAGCGCCAGCGCGCCGAGCAGTTCAACGGCAGCATCAGCAACTGGCGAATCGGCATTCGACGCGTTGTCTGCATGTTTCAGCGAGAAAAGCACTGAGCGAGCAGCCGGCTGTCACTCGAATAAATCCAAACGCGCACCGACACCACTAACCAGCAATATAGCGCTGCACAAGCGGCAGCAAATACAGATGCAGCTCAGTGTGGTCGGTGTCGGCTGGCAGCGCTGCATTGCGCGGCTGCGTCTCATTGTGCTCCGGTTTGAGTGGCTTCGCACGCAGCGTCTGCGCCAGTCGACGCATGACACGCGCACGCCGATGCAGCTGCATGTGCGTCAGCTGCGCAAACGCGTCACGCTCGACGTCGCCGCCGTCCGTCAGTGCGGCAAGCCCGCGCAACGCAGTCGGCAGCGCGCGTGCACAGCTGCCCAGCAGGGTGACCATGTCTGTGAGACAGCTCTGCAAGCGCAAGTGAACGGGCGCTAAATTCGAACGCAGATGTGTCCGAACGAACAAGCATCGCACAACAAAAAACGCCTGCTTTGTGTACAACAAATTAGCATATTGTGGATTCATTCAAACGTGTCCGAACTAAAATGACGTCATTTGCTTTAAAAACGCCCGTTTGTCAAAGTTCAGGCACTAAAATGTCAGTTTGGTGTGACTGATTCGACATTCACCATTTGTTTGCGGGAAGAAAACGGCTAAACGTAAAGTCTGGTTTGCTGTGAATGGCAAGCGCATGTTTGGCGGCACATGACGTCATTTCAGTGGGACACGTTTAAAAAAACAGGTCATACTAAACCAAACTACAACCATCAGCGTCCAACAACGTGTAAGTAAGCTAATTGTACGCACGTCAGACGAGGACTTCAGTCGCGCGCGAATGAGCGGCAGCAGATGCTTGCTAACAATGTCGGCATGCGCCGCTTGATGCTCACTGACCAACGCCAACGTCAGCTGGCACGCGTGCCTGGCCATTTCACGCAGCGCTAAATCCGTGCTCTGCAACAGTAACCGGAATGTGCAAAGTACAACATTTTTGTAATTCAACTGGAGATGCAAAAAAACAAAAAAAATGTTTGTGTGAAAAACACTGTGGAAAACTCTCCATGTGCAGGTGGTACTGCGTGTTGAATAAAAAAGTTGAAGTTGAAAACTTTTTTTCGATGCCATTTCTAAATTCGACATAAGCACACAACAGACGCAAGTATTTATCACCTCCGTTAAGAGAAAGACGCAATTGTGCACGAGCAATGGAAGCAAGCACTCGAGCGACACTGGTTCGCTTGTGTCTGTGGTTGCGTGTTTTGTGTTCTCGTCTGACTGTGCCGTCTGTTGTTGTGTCTGCAGAATACGAAACGCAGCCGTAAACGCCAGCTGTCGACGCTCAAAGTCTGGCTCGTCCAAACGTCTCGGATTCCATGCGTTCATCTGAAACGACGCACCTCGTTTTATGGGCGCCACTTCGTTGCACTCGAACAACCCAAACTTTACGAGTTTTGTGGTGTACAAATGCAACAACGCACATCGACAATGAACGTGACCGCACGACGTGTCGGTGCAGGCACGTGCTCAGTGTTGTGCGCAATGGATGACAGCACATTCACCAGCGACACTCGCGGCTCACGAACGGTGACGCTGCTCACGAACGGGTATAGCTGGCTGAAACTGCACGCGAACTGATCAACAAACATGATGGGCGTGACAGTCAAACTGCACCACACAGGCAGCCTGTGCGTTCTGCCATTGGAATCTGGCACGCTGATTGCGGTGCGCGCATCGCACTGCGCCCAACTCAAAAGCAGCCAACGATTTACAGTTCCACTGCAAAAAAAGCACCGACAAAAACAGCCGACCGCAGAAACAGCGTTGGCACGGGGCATCTAGCGATCAGCGGCGTGACACATTCGAACAGTTGCGTCTGTCGCTCCGCCGTCTGCTCGGCGGATGCGGCGCCACCGGACGTCACGGCAGCGGCATTCAGCAGCACCGACACCAGACGGCCGATCTGCTCCGCGTCACTCACGAACGGACTCAGTCTGCAGCATTGTTCGACTGGTGGTTGCAAAATAAACGGCCACTCGGATTGGCGTGAACCCATAGGAACGCTAGTTGCAGTACTCTGAGCTCAAAGCAGCACAGTAACAGTGTCATCATGTTCAGTGCAATGTTCAAACGCAAACGCACTGCTGTAGAATGTGCAGCAGTTTCGGTGGTGGCCGTTTCAATCGATCCATGATCTTTGTCAAATACTCGACCGTTTCCGCGATGTGCGACACGAGCAGCCGAGTGCCGAAATTCACGTCATCGTCAAAATCTAAATCAAATGCAGCAGAAAAAAATGCAATTATTGTCGAGAACACCAACCAACACACCACCGACACCAAACCGCCGGAGTTTGGTACGTTCATGTTTTTGGAGCCGGTGGGTGGAGCCAGAAATCTAACTGAAAACAAGCAATTGCCGAGCAAACCGTTGGCAACGTGCGCCTGCGGCAATGCAGCGAAGTCGACGAGCCCACAGTGTTCGTCAGCGAGTGTCAGCAGCGCGTACAGTGCGTCAAGCATCACCGCGTGCCATTTGCTGCCAGCTGCCTGCTGGCGCACTGTTGCCAACGCCGTTGACAGACACGTCACAGACAACTGGCCGGCAATGTCCAGTGGTACGTGCAGTAGACGCTGGTAGCTGTGGTGAATGCAACGAATGTGGTTGAACATCAGTGTTGGTCATGTTGGACATTACAAACGGCTCACATTGGCCGGTGTGCCCACGTGGCAAAGAGACGCAACAGCGCTGCGTTGCACAGCACAGCAACGTCAGCAGCGGTGTGCTCTGCTGGCGTGTGGTCACTTTGCGGCACGTTTGTGTGCGCCGTCATTTGCGGGCGAATCCAGCTGTCGAACACGCACTGCACGTCAGCCAACGGCCATGCGTACGAGGTGTCAAGCGAGGTGAAAAACTGAAACGCCACAACTGAGGCGTCTATTCAAATGCAAGCAATCTACTTGCACCGTGCGACGGTGTGCTAGACGGAACGTGGTGCACGTTGCCGCAAAGCTGTGCGGTCGCATGGCATGCCCGGCATGGCGCACAGCGGCCCACTAAGATGCACTAAGGTACGACTAAGATTTGCACACAGAACTTGCTGTGACGTTCCCAGATGAGACATTCATGAAGCAGTATTTAGTGACCGCGTAGCGATGTTTCAACAGAGCTACGCGACACTAAGTACTGCTTGATGAATGCGTTAGCTGCATTGCAGTGACCTGTGCAACGACACTGGTGACAGCCGACCGCAGTGTCTTTGCCGCTTTCGGGTGCACTGGCACGAGCGCCGTCTGACTCTGCACGACGGCCACACCAGCGCTCAGCACCGTCTTCCATAAGAACGCCACCGTGTCTGCGGACATGTTTGCTGCCAGCCGCGACAACAGCTCACGGGCGTCGCACAGGCAACTGGAAATAATAGTCGTTGGAACACGGATTGACTGCGTTGGACATTGAGAGCTCACTACATGGTGCGCAGATCGCCGTTGCAAGACAGTTCAAACCGTTGCACTTGCATTTTCCCATAGTTTCAAAGCTCGTGTTTGACTGAACTTGAACAGCAGTACACCCACCTAATAATCTTGGCAGGATGCAGGCACCGATGCACGTCAAACCGTTCCCTCACAGCAGCCAGCACTTCTTTCGTGTCGCCATGTTGCCCATTATTTTCATCCACCAGCGGCATTGCAGTGCTGAGCGGTTTCATCATCAGCTGCACCAGCACGTGCACTTCTGTTTCGTTGCATCCACCCATGAACTGCAGCACCGCGCGTTTCGGCGCCATTCGATTCTTGCCGTGCTTTGTGACGCCACTCGCACGCATGCGACCGTGCAAAAGACTGCAACAAACAAACAAACTGTTCAACAAACTGTAAAACATGTCCTAGCAATGTTTGATACGGTTTCAAAGAGGATTGTCAACATCTGGAAGCAACGAACGGAATGAGCAGTTGCGCGACATGCGGCCGATGCTCGTTGTCCACGATGGCATCCTCCGACTCGAACGCAAACACCAGCAACTCATCACGAAACGTTTTGTCGTCCAGCAAACGCAACAGATTCTCTCTGATTGCAACAAACTGACTCGATCAAACAGCAAGAACGAAGTGCTCATGATTTATTGCTTATTTTACCCGCTGACAACTCACCTGTACGGCTGAACGGCCTTGTTTTTATAGCAGAACAGGCAGCGCAGTGCGACGCGTTGTAGCGCAGCGTCCGATATGGACAACAACTAAAAAGTGCAAACACTGTGCACAGTGTCCAATCGCGAATGGCACCGCAAAACCATGACAATAGCAAACCGTCAACAGCAACGATTTCAGTTGCGCAGCGCGATACAACGATTTTGCGTCGGAAAACTTCGCGAGCACTTCAAGCGACGCAAGCAGAATGTCCATGTTTGACTTTGGTTTCGGTGTCTTTCCGTAGTCCGGCAACGTCAGATCGACCGGCTGTGCAGCGCGATGCGCCAGGTTTTCTCTGTGTTGGTTGAGGGACAGAACCACAATAACACTTTTCAAAGAGCGAGCGACCCGAAGAAGACTTGCTCGTTCTTTACTTCTTTACGTTTGGTTTTTCAAAAAGCTCCCCATCTCTAAAAAAAACCATTCAAGCCAATAACGTGCCCTACTTAGCAAAAGCACTTCATTTGTGATTCCAACTACAGACAAGACGAACTGAATGTATTCCACAACAATCGGCACGAGTGTCCTGCTGTTTCGTTCAGCCAAACCAGCAAACAACGATGTGCACTTCCACCACTGCACCGCAAACGAGACGCCAACAGAGGCACGCTGCTTCGTCTGTTGGTTTTTGCGGCCATCTGCACTTTCAGCTGCTGTGTCCACGAACGGCAGTTGAAGATTGTTGCTGAGCAGAGCGTCATAAACGCTGGTCACAGTTGAGTTGGCTGAAATTGAAACTGTTACTTTCAGATTGCACGTGTCATGTATTGCGCACTGCCTGCTCATTTGGTTTCCGTGTGAAACTGCGCTTGAGCACTAGCACTAGTGAGAATCAGCTCAAAACCCAATCCAATCTACCACACTAACCTTGACGTTTCGCTTCACATTGCTGTTCAGTCAACAGTTCAAGCCAAACCGGCCAGAACGCAGTTGGCTCGTGGCAGTTGTGTGCGTAGGTTTCAATGATTTCATAAACTTGCGACCAAAGCAGTGAAAAATTCACGAGCAACTGAGCCGCCAGCGCACGAAGCACATGCTGAAAAGAAGAGGACAAAAAGGTCTTTCGGCCCGATTACACCGTTTTGAATAACAACACACCACAACAGTAGGTCACAACAGAAAAAACCAACCAGCTGTATTTTGGCACAGAGATCAACAGAGTTTGCAAGGCATGTGTGACTTTGCACGCAGACGAGTTTGCGCAACAGGATCAAGCGCTGTCTGTAGTGTTCCAGGGTCAGCGGGACGAACTCCGCAGCGAGCAGCATGTCGAACGGATTGGCCTGGTCGGCGTCACCAGCACCAGACTCATTCGTCTTCTCCTGCTGTGTGTGTGCCACAACTGTTTTCAATGGGTTTGTTGTTCAAGAATTCATACTGGTTTCAGTAAAGTTACATCACCTTTACTTTCTTCTGAAAATTATTCAGTCATGTCAAGTTCATAAAGCCCTGATCTCTGAAGCTAACCAAATAAAAAGCCAACAAACAAGTGGCGTTTCGACCTGAGCACAAGACGCCGAGCAATGGTGGTCTCTTCAGTTGTGCCCATTGCCCATAAAACTCAATAAAAAACCTCATTTGAGCAAACTTGCGATTGGAGAATACAATAGAGGCAAAACAAACAAGCATGGAATACAACAATAGAAAACTGTGGTCCACTATAACACAGTGATGTGGCACATGCACCAGCACAAACGCAGGCACAACAAATGAGGTTACCGCAGTGCACGTGTCATCGAAGATGTGCGCATGTGTTTGTGTTACTGTGGTGACCACTACGCTGTTACAGCCGAGAGGACCGTCTTCCAACTGGGAGCGTACCTCAACGAGAGCGACTCTGAAGCAGCGAGCAGCGATTGACAACGCCAGTTTGCGGCAGTCGCCATCACGATGAAACAAAGTCCACTTGAGCACACTCAGCACGTTCAGCAATTGCTCGTGGGTGCACACGAACGGCAGGTGGCACAGCAATTCAGCGGTGCGCAACAGAAACTTGTCCAACGATGCTTTTGAACTGCAACGGTTGGGTGGGAGGCAAATAGTGACAAGAGACTTTTTAGAACTGAGAACTGACCCATTGTAACTGGTTTGCTTAACCTTTGCACGATGACCTGGCCTTCAATCCATAAACTCAATGAATAAATGCACGGAAATGTGGGTTTTTGACGGCATACAAGCGAACGATTGTCTGCCAACCTGAAGTGTGTGATGACTCGATGCACGTGCACGCCCAAATCTGCAGAGGCACCAAGCAACAGCAGCGCACGAATGCACGCCCAAAGCAGAGCACTCTCCAGATCATCGTCTGCATCGGCTCGCTGCCTATACGAAGCCTCCCAATCTGCTAGAAAACAGCGCAGTGCTCCGACAACGTCGGCAGACTCTCGCGTGGCTGTGTGGCGAGCGAAATGCGGCACAATCACCAGCGACCAGAGCACGTCAACTGACGAGAACGCTGTTGCACCGCGCAGCACAAGCGACACGGCCGTTCGAAAGACACGCGCGTGTTGATCCGAGTCACCAACACCGCGGAACAACACGGACGTCGTCGTGTCACCCGACGCCTCTTGTTGCTCTTGTTCGTAGGCCATTCGCATTGGATGTCGCGTCAACACAAGCGACGCATAGCAACGCAGCGCACAACTGACGCCAGCTGGCGTGTCCTCTACAGCCGTGCCCAGTTCGCCACCGTCAAAACAGCTGCACAATTCACTCGCAACTTGACCGATTCGTGCAAGTATGATCGTGTTGAATGTTGTCACCGGCACCAGACTCTTCATTTCTGTCAGACGTGTTAGTAACAGGCTGCGGTCTGCAAAAAAGGGTAACACCGTTGTTCTGTTTAGCACAGCTGTTTGACACGTCGAATACCCTTAAAAGAAAAAACCACGACCCGATTCTGATGAATTGAAACGTGATTGGCCCACCTTTCTCTGGCCACCGATCGACCACAAGAGTCAGCATGCGGCTCACGTCCGTGGTGTCGGTGGCTCGCTGCACCAACAACGAAACGAGCGTCAGCAAGCTCTCCATGAAAGTGCTGTTACTGCACACAGATGATGTGTTCGTGAGCCACTTGCAAAGTGCATCAGTGATCGCAGGAGCAAGCACCGTGGCAGCACCGTGTGCGTTCAGCCATGCAGCCAACAAACGAACGAACAGTTGAACATCGCTGTGCTTCGCATCATCGCTCGACACGAGACGGCTCTGAAATTGTTTAGTGCCTTGCCATGATTTGGTTGGAGAGTCATAGTGGCTTAGCATGGTACATTCGCCGGTATTCATCCAGCAGACCGGTCACCCAGTAGACCGGTCACATCAGAGAACTTCGTTCTGTTGTCTGTTAACATGCAACTTGTGGAGTGAAATACTGAGTTTGGGCTATCAGAGTACGGTAACGACTATTTTGGGTCTTGACACGATGTTCCCTGATCATCAAGCATTAGCTCTGAAACCCAACTATTGTACCCTTGGGACAGATTTTGTCTCAATTTTTCTTGATAAAGGCTTGCGAAGCCTTAGGCACTTACAGAATTGTGTTGCCAACATAAAGGAGCTGTGCAATAAGAAAATTACGTCTCACACCGGAGCAATGAAGAAGTTCTGTAGGTGTCCTAAGGCTTCGCAAACCTTAACTGGAGAAAATCGTGGTGTCATTGTGAGATAGTGTCAAGATGCCACAGATGACTTGACACAATAATTACCGTTCTTCGTGCTTGTAATATTCAATGGGTTCAATGTTGAATTTAAAAATTCAGTGGATAAATTCAGTACTTGACCGTGTTTCATGCTTTAAGACACATTTCATTAAAAATCCTTGACAATCTGGAAAGATCGTGTCGAGACCCAAAGTGGTCGTTACAGTACTCCGTTAGCCTAAACTTTTATTAGTTCACATTACAAGTGGTCTGTGTGTTAACAGACGATTAAAAGACAAGTTCTCGGGTGTGACCGGTCTACTGGGTGACCGGTCTGCTGGGTGACCGGTCTGCTGGATGAATACCCATTCGCCAGGCTAATGATGCGATTGTATGAACTCCGAAGCATTTGCGAATTTGCGTTCAGTAGCTGGCGCGCTCACTGGCCGCAATACAACCATGCATTTTGGCGCGAGTTCAAATGTGGACAATCAATCAGCAGATTGCACACAACAGTCACGAATGAGCCACAAACTTACGATCAATATTGCGACAATGGGTTGCACGTGTTCAGCGGCAGAGTGCGCAGCGAGTCTCTCTGTCAGTGCAGTACACACTGATTCCATCACTGAGCAAACAGACGCATCCGCTTGGGCATGGCAGGCAGTGGCAACGTTCAGAAGCACCGTGTACAACTGGAAAACACAAAAAGCACGTGGACAAGCAACGTGTGTTTGAATTCAAATTGCAACCGCAGCTGATTGGTTCGCAGCTGTACACAGCCGATCACGATTACTTTCGATCGTCTTTGTCAAACGTTCAGTGTTTTACCAGTGATTTACACAAAAGACAGCACCTGTTCAGCAGTGCTGTGCAAGCGGTCTGAGGTTGCAACTAGCGACTGGTAGCACAACTCGACCACGCCCTCGTGCAACTGCTCGTACTCGGTTGGCGACGAGTCTCGTGTTTTGGCGAGCACTTTGCCAACGTACACGACAAGCTTCGTCGGTTTTCTAGTCTGACAATACGGACAGCTTTTTTATGTTTGAAAACATACATAAATGATTTTGAACTGATGTAGGAGAGACTACTAACAACAGACACATTACAATAGATCACATCACAGTCCTTTTATATTGCTGAATATCGCTACATAAACAATACTAAAACACCGAGATAATAAAAGGATGAACGAAATCTTTGCGTACCTTTCGCACGAGAAAGCCCATCGATTCGGCCGCAAAACGACGCATGTAATCGCGCCGGTGAGAGAACAGCGGTTGCATCTTTCTGGAATAAGTGACAATCGGTTTTAGGTCACCCAAGACAGCAGCAACACTTTTCAAGCTTGAGTTCCCTCAAATATCTCATCTGTAAACAGTTTGATCTCAATGATTGCCTGAACACAGTTGTCATCTGTGCGATCATCTGCCGCCAGAGCACTTTGTACAGAAACGCCAACGCTGAAAACGCAGCCTCAATCAGTTCACTGTTCGGACTGCTTGTCGACTGCGCGTCGAGCATCGAGGCGATTCGATCGAAAATCACCCAGAAATGCGCATAGAAATCCGCTTGTAGATCGAGTGCCAGACTTTTGGTCAACCTGAAAACGATGAACGCCGTCAAAATCACGGAATTCTTGCAAAAAATTGAAGGAAGGATGAAGGGACACTTTGGCTTGGCTAATAAGTCAAACAATCCGATAGAAACAAGCATATCACTCACTCAAACAATGCCACAAATGAGCGCGTCGACGGAACAGCCAGATGTTCGTCAATTGCTGACACCACCGTTTTCTAAAAATCAGCATATTTCCGTTTCAGTTGGGAAAACCACGCGTAAACGATCATCGAAACAGCTCATCAGAAATTCATAGTTTACCTGACAGTGCAGCAATTGAGATGTGTTGCCAGACGCGTCTCGCGGCAGTGATTGTTTGAAATTTTCTGCAACAATTGTCTTTAAAGTTTGAAAAAGAGCAGACATGAAACAAATGCAAATGGCCAAAAAAGATGCAAACTGCACCATTTGGACGCAAAAAACCTAGGCCTGGTCTTCAGCACGCATTTGCATGAATGTACAAAGTATTCAAATGAAACTGCGCAGTTTTTTTGCTTTATGAACGTGTAGCGAAGCGACGCCAAGTGAAGTGACGCGCACGCTTCAACCTCAATGAATGGCGCTTTAGTCTAAAAGATCGTCTAGAAGTTAGCTCTGAACTTCTGAATTACCAACTATACCCTGAAAAACTAATCCTGACGACATCATTGCACACTTTACCAAAATCGTTTGTTGCGTCCAATTCGGACCACTTTTCGAGGGTTTCCGCAAACTGTGTCCGTTCAACGATGCAAGAGGTTGAGGGCAGTGCATGATTTTGTGGTAGCACGTGCTGCTGCCGATGTCTTGCAATGATGCTCACGTTTATGTTCGCGATACGCTCCATGAAACTTTCAAACTGAAACAAACACAAACATGACGCGACTCGCAAAATACCGGGTCTATTGTGGCTTTATTGCCTGGGATGGCTGATTTTGTGAGATTCTGCTTTCAAGGTTCGCTGATGTTTCACCCAGACTATAAGATCTGTCTGTGGTAAAACACCTGTGGCAGTTCTGCCTGGTGTCCGTCGCACTGACGAGCCAGGAGGCACTGCGGTATGCGTCTACCTGTGGCCAGTTCTATAAAAGTGAATAGTTTTTGAAAAGTGAACATTTTTACTCCGGTGTTCCAAAAGGTAGTCTTTGACAAATTCTGAAAAAATAATCGAGACATGAGCTTCAAAGACAAACATTTTTGCATCGAAATAAGAAACATCAATCCAATCAATGAGATGCTTCCGTCAAAGATGAGCTTGGGGTTCAAGTATTCAACCGAAATTTGTCATGGTCCAAATTTTGGAACACCCTGAGTAGAACTATTCACTTTTCAAGCACTATTCACTTTTTATAGAACTGACCACTGGCAAAACCCCAAACAGCGAACTTTATGTATTGGTCTCCTCCCCTCTCTCCTCGCTCGATCAGTGATCACTGAGGTGAGGTGAGGAGGGCGACTGGGCGAGTGAAACCGAAACAAAAACTACAATCTAAAGACCTTTAAAACTGTGAAATCAACATTAAATAAATTGGTAAATCTTTCATATGAAGAAAGAAGGTATTTGAATAAAACACACCCTAAATTGTGACCCGCTGGCGCTGCTTGAGCAGACGAATTTCATCGCCGACGATAATTTCTTTCTTTGCGGTTTGTTTTTCATGGCAGGCAGGCACACTGAGCAAACTTGGCAGCCGAGATCAAAGAATACGATGTTAAAATAGTCGTTCAGATCAGAAGCGAAAGCGGGACCTCGGGTGAGGGGGTGTTTGCCTAATTTAAGAGGGGGGGTCGGGGGTGTCAGGTGCCTTCTCGGTGAGGGGGGTGCACGGGCAGCAAATTTTCCTGAGGGGGGGGGGGTGCGTGCACTGGCAGAAAAATTTTGTGAGGGGGTATTTCCGGCACCCGCCACAAAATAGTGATATACTCAGGGTTTTTTTTTGACGCAAAATCGTGCGTCAATGACGAAAAATAATTTGGGCTGACGCAAACAAATTCGGCCGTTTGCGTCAGCTGACGCAAACAAATTTCGAAGACGTCATAAGGCCATTTTTGGGTTACTTATGCACTGATTGAAAATTTTTCCGCGCCTTCGGCGCAGACCACGGACTTCTCATAATTTTGTCTGACAATGCATACATATCATGCAAATGTGATGGATGGCATGGTCAGCTGATTCATCGTTTGTTTTCAATATTGTTGTTCAGTGTTATGTTGACGGTTCGATGTAACAACACAGTGGCGTATATTGTTGATTTGACCGTTTCTAAGTTCACCTAGCTTCTATCCTGAGCTAGCTTCCACCTAGCTGCACCTTTTGTTCGCTCCGTTCTGTTTCTAATCTGAACTGAACAAGTCTGAACAGGTGTCGTCATAGAAGCTCTACAGATCTAAAAAATAACGTCTAGAAACTGAAAAGCCATTACAAAAATTCTAGGCCCGTAAAGCTTTGTTTCTGCGCAGCAGGGGTTGTCAAATGCCAAAATCACCTTGTTGTTTGACCACAGGCGTCAAAAACGATACTTTTAGTGATGAATGGCGCAAAAAATATTGCTTCTTTATCGTTATTTGTTCGATTTAGACTGGTATCATATTGACGCAAGAAAATTTGTGCTGACGCAAAATTTTTCAACCGTTTGCGTCAATTGACGCAAGAAAAATTTGACGAAAAAAAACCCTGGATATACTGTTATATATATAAGTGATATATTGTAATAGTTGTTTGTTTCATTCACCGGTGCGCTGGACTGTGGACGTGGAGTGGAGCGGTGGAAATGCAGAGGGGCGAAGACAGTGATGTTTAACTGAATGGAAATTTCGCCGCCAAAGCACATTTGAATTTTTTTCTTTGGTGCTTTGCTTGCTTCTTCTATTTGAGGAGGATTTCCCATTCGTTTCATCATTCTATCATTCATTGGTGTTTGTTTTCAATTTGTCAAATTGTTGTTCCACTTTTCATCTCTTCTCTTCTCCATCTGAGAATTTTTCACTTTGCTTCCGGTCAATTGTTATCTATCTAAAAACATTCGTTGTTTTTTAGTCCGCGTCCGCCCGCCCTCCGCCGAAGGGGTGGCCGCCGCCGACTTTGTTCGTCGATCTTTGACCTAAAAGTAAAAATTGTCAAAAAATTTTGCCAAAAACAAAATCTACACGAAACTCCCAAAAAGCAAAAAGTCACGTTCTGTGGAAAGTGTCTTGAACGCATTTTCAGAAACAGAAAAGCGCGAAAAAAGGTGATCGCAAGCAGCCATCAAATTTTGTTTGACGACACCGGTATTTGTGTTTGCAGTTTTTTTTCGCCCACCCCGTTGATCAGTTTATTCAAAGCGAGTTTGGGAACGTAAAAGTGAATGTGATGGCACACGCACAACAGAGCCAGAATATGACGACAGCACCTCACAGCTCTAAGAAACAGTCATCCGGTGCCAGCGCAAAGGAGAACGTGCGCGTAGCTGTCCGACTCAGGTGGAATTTAAATAGTTGATAATTCAATAATAAATACTTTAATAAAAGTTGAAGTTGAAGTTGAATGTAGCAGCGTGTATTCGTGTCGAGTTTATGTTTTTTTTATCTTTCACATCAAACCCCACGCCACGTCAACTTTTTCGGTGTTCCATAGAAAGCTGTTCCTCCAGGCCACCCTGTTCCACCGATGGGCGGCTGGTGTTGGAAACGGCGGCGAAAGCGAAATCCGTTCGCTCGGTTCACTCAACTATTCCGAAGACCTTCGGCCCTTTTGACTTTGTTGGTTTTTTTTGCTTTTTGGTGTCCGTTTTTCTGATGCAATTTTTTGCAAAAGGAGGTCTCCTGTGGTTGATTTTTTTTGTGTTTGTGGTTTAGGTTTACGGGCCAAAGGCACGCCAGATCGACATCTACCGCGAGATCGTGCAGCCACGTCTTTCCGATGTTCTGCACGGCTACAATTGCACCATTTTTGCGTTTGTCTCACGTTTTCTCACCTTATTACATTTTTGACATTTCTTGAAAGATCCTGTACTTTTCAGCTATGGCCAAACTGGCACCGGGAAAACATTCACAATGGAGGGTGAACGCACGATCGACAGCCAACACAGCTGGTTTGATGTGCGCATTTCTTGCGTGATGATTCGTTTGTTCGCTCATTACTTTTTTCGTAAACAGTTTCAGGTTTTTTTCAGGATCCTCTGGCTGGCATTATACCACGCTCGCTGCATCAGATCTTTGAAACGCTTGATTCAATGGTGCCAAAAAACTGTTTTTTGTGAGAACTTTACGAAAACATTAGCGGGTGGTTTGGCCTTCTCCAATTATCAACTTTTTGGGGTTTGCCTCTCAATGTGTTTGCAGTCGAAGAAAAAGTGTCAATCTTTGTGTGGAAATTCAAAATAGCCTCAGTGAACCCTCACCCTGTTTAGGGAACTCGGACCACTTACCAAATTTAGAATTCCCACGTCAGGCATAAAACTGTTTATCTACGCGCGCCTTGAGTCTCGGAAGGTCGAAACCAAACCAACATTTGTTTGTAAACTTTCAGGAGCACGAGTATACGGTGCGCGTGTCGTTTGTTGAGCTCTACAACGAGGAGCTCTTTGATTTGCTCGGCGCCGGCGATGTGCTCAAGGATCGTCTCAGGCTTTTTCAGGATCCAGAACAGAAAGTCGTGAAAATCTGATCAACTGTTTCTGTCAGACTGTTTTCATAAAAAGCGGTTTCATTTTAGTGTTGTCAGCATTTTGTAGCATTTTTCCACTGTTTTAACAATAATACGTTGTTTTCTGCGCAGGGTTCGGTGGTGATACAGGGTGTCGAGGAGGTGGTCGTTCGCGACAAGCACCAGGTGTACGACATACTGAGACGAGGCTCACAGAAACGACAGACTGCTGCGACGCAGCTGAACGCACACAGCAGGCACGAGAACACTGTGCAATGCTGATTGCTTGCATTCGCATTCGAATATTGGCACGCTGATTGCTTGGTCGTTGTCTCGCTCGACAATGTTGTTGTGGCAAGCTGAACGCACACAGCAGGCACGAGAACACTGTGTAATGCTGATTGGTTGCATTCGCATTCTAATATTGCCACGCTGATTGTCCGTATCAATCTGGACTTCTGGTTGGAGGCATCAAGTTATTCAAGTTTTTTGAAGTGACGCCTTTGCTTGGTCGTTGTCTCGCTCGACAATGTTGTTGTGGCCAGCTGAGCGCATGTTTTCATTGTCTTTGCGTTTCACATTCTCACTTGCCTGTGCAGCCGTTCGCACTCCGTGTTCACGGTGTCGGTGACGGTGCGCGAGGTGCTCGATGGTGCAGAGCTGTTCAAGCACGGCAAGCTGTATCTCGTTGATTTGGCCGGCTCGGAGAACATTGGACGCTCCGGTGCTGTCGAGAAACGTGCCAAGGAAGCCGGTGCGTGACATTGCCATGTGATCGCATTTTATTTCAAATGGATGCATTTCGGCTTTCGAACGTGGTGTAAAGTATGCTTGTTTAAATCTGTCACTTTTTTTGCTGAACACAGAGCGTGCAAATTACAGCGAGAAGAACGCATGTATCGGCTTCAACTCCGGTCTTCTTTTTTTGCGAGCTCTGTGTTCTGCGAAAAAGTGACAAGTCTAAACAAGCCTGCTGTACTGGTAATTTGTGCTCTTTTGCAGGCAGCATCAATCAATCGCTGCTGACGCTTGGGCGTGTCATCACGGCACTCACAGAGAACGCACGGCACATTCCATACAGGTGGGAGCATGGGCAAACGGATCAAGCTTTTGCACATTTCAAGTGACCCTGTCGATTGGTTAAAGTTTGTTGATTCAGTAATATTGCAAAAAAAGTTGCCATTCATTGTCCATTATTGATCATGCAATTAGCTGATGGGTTGGTGACGACGTGGTGATGCATGCATCAGGACAGACTGCCTCTAAACTACAGACAGACAGACTAAAACAGCTTCGGTAGTTCTGCGGTGTCCGTCGCACTGACGAGCCAGGGGACACCGCGGTATGCGTCTACCTGGCGAAACCGCAAACAGCGAACTTCTTGTATTCCACACCAATGCCGGAACAGAATGCATGCATCACGTGATCACCACTAGCAAATCAATTGCATATGATGTAAGCATCAGACTGTTACACGCATTGCAGAGAATCCAAACTGACGCGCATCCTGCAAGACTCGCTCGGGGGCCGCACGATCACGACCATCATCGCGACGCTCTCGCCTGCGTTCGTCAACCTCGAGGAGTCCATATCGACACTCGAGTACGCTCTCCGTGCGAAACAAATCAGAAATCACCCAGAAGCAAACTCGCAAATCTCGCGGCAGACCATACTGAAGGTTTTGATCGCTTTGGATTTTGTTTCGAATCGATTTCAATTATGAAACCGTTGCCGTACATACGGCACGACACGTCTGCGGTACTGAACAACAGCAACAGCTGTGGGCTGGGATTGGGAGTTGATCATATGAGACATAAAAGATTATTCGTTATCCCCAGCCCATAAAAATCAGTTTGTTTTTTCCAGGACTACACCAAAGAGATCGAACGTCTCCGCCGTGATCTTGTGGCGACGCGCGAAAAGAACGGAGTGATACTGGCGCGCGAGAACTACGAGTCCGTGTGTCTTTGTTCTGCAGTTTTTCAGCAGCAGCACTATTTCATTTTATTTTGTTTCAAATTTTGCAGTGAAATGATGGAAGAGCTGCGCGCTGGCAACGCCAAGATCGACGAACTCACTGCTGAGATGTGCTGCATGCAGACGCAGCTCTGTCGGGTTCGCATGCAGATTCGATTTTATTTTGATCAATATTGACTGTGTGTTTGAAGATGGTTTTTGTCAAGGGCATTCCTTGATCAGTCAGGCTTGTTTCTTTGGTTTTATTGTGTAAACCGATTGCAGAAACTGGAAGACCTGCAGTTTCTTGACACGCAGTACGAGCGCACATGGCAGCGGCTGCAGAGAACAAAGGAAAAATTGGACAACAAACGTGAAGTGAGCGTCACCGGTTTTGTTTCACCATCATCTTTCAATGTCGCTCTGCGAGTCAATGCGCGCATTGATAGGTAAACAGTGTCATGGATGACGTGACAGTTCAAATTTGTGAAATGACCCGATCGCGAGTCGCCAAAATACGACTGGGCCACCTAAAAATGAAAGTAGCTTTCCTATCATGTCTCCAAACGCATTGAGCTGCGGAACCTCTGAAATTGATAATAATGGATTCTTTTTGTGTTTGTCATTTACACTCAAACTCCATTGCATATTCAACTAGCTAATTGGTTGGTTGGTGGTGACGCGATGCATGGATTTTATACAAACCAAGCTCGTTTGCATTTTTCAGTGAGTCATTATTCCATTCAAATATTGGCCGTTTGCTTGCAGCTTTTGTGCGAGTTGCGCCAGCAGTTGGCGCGCGAGCGAGCGGTGTGCCGTGAGCTGGACAAGGCGCAGCGAGCGCTGCACGGCCAGGCGCACCAGGTCGGTCGCAGTCGCACTGCAAAAAAGCAAAGTTTTTATCGTCGTGATAGTCACCGAATTATTTGTGAACCGCGTTTCAGACCTGATTTCAAGTTGCGCACCCATTTGAGAAACAAGCAGTGTCTGTCCATGACGCGTGTTTCTTATCCTCGCACCAGTTTAGCCTGAAAGCCGGTCTCAAGCAGGGTTCTTATTGCAAAGTAGGATGTGTGCGTTTCCAGTTGTCGAGTGTCAACGAGTCGATGGCTGCTGATTTGACGAGCGTCCATGTCAAGAGCGAGCGTCTGTGTGCGCTCGTACACGGACACACGGCGCACGTCGCAGAGTTCGGCAGTGCGGCAAGCACAGTGCTGCAACGGTGCGCCAACAAACTGCAGCATTTGGCCGCCGATTGTGACGAAACTGCCAAAACTGACACTCACCTAATTGGTTCGTTTGTTGTTGAGTGTTCTGTTTGAATTGACTGACTTTCGACAGTTGATGGCTCGGAAAAATGGTGTTGCGTCATGAGATCAGTGTTTTCTGTTGTCTATACTGTTTTGCCGGTGACTGCGTTTCTTCAGATACGTACGAATCTGCATGCACCAAGACACACGGCCAACTGAGACAAACGGTCGATTCGACGATCAACGACGTTTGCAGTATGCTTGCAAATGCTCAGAGCACAGCAGACCAGAAGCACACAGAGCAGGTGGAACACGTGCACAACATGCAGCAGCTTTGGACAAACACCAAAGTAAATGGGGGTTTTCAGGAATTGTCAACGTTGATGTCAGCTTAATTAGCTCACCAACACACATTCTTTGGGTGAATGGGGAGGCTTGCGATATGGCATCAGTTCACTGATTTTCAAAGACCGTTTTGGCGCTGTGTTTGTGAAAACTTGATTGTTTTCCTGTTCAGAGGGGGTTTGAGAAATGTGCTGTTTTACATTTAGGAGCAGCAATGTCAATCGATTTCCGAGTGTTCGAGCTCAATCAACGAACGTCTCGCTGGTCTGCTGCAGCGTCTCGATCAACAGAAGGAGCTGGTTGACAACATTGAACAGACGCTTGCGAAACACGTTCGTTGTTGTTGGATTTTGTAGATCAGGGAAGTTTACGTACGTGGTGCAGTCCAACATTGGTGATTGCAATCGATGTGTGGAAAATATGTTGAAATAATGTGTCATTATGTTTTGCAGCACCAAAATCGACTGAGCTCGCTGCAAGAGCGTCAGTCGGTTGAGGCGGAGCACAACGCTCGTCTAACATCAGCGGTTGACTCACACGATCACCAGCAGGCGGACGTCATGACGCTGCTCGGGGACAATGTAACGTTATTTTTGTTTTTGTATTTTGATAGTTTTATCTCTTCAAAATTTCCACTTCCCATTTGTCACACATTTCTTTCAATGCACAAGAGCAACAACCGCTGCTTTCTGTGCTAGGCCACCAAACTGTCCTCTGAGCTTGCGGCGCATGAAGCGTACATGAGAGAGCACGAGGCACTGATACGAGCACACGAGCATCGCGTTCATGAACACGAACAACGAATGCGCGTGTTGCACAGCGAGGTGAACCAACACAAGCTGATTGAGACAGTCTACGAGGGTGTGAACGGACAACAATCTAACCAATCAGCTTGTTGCTTGCAATTTATCAGTTAATTGCTCACACACAATCATTTCTCCATGCCACTTGCTTGATTTGTTTCACAGAACCAATCACTGTTGTCGCGTCTGTCTGAGGCGCACCGGACGCACGTGCACTCGATCGGCACACTGATTGGCGAGGCACGCACGACGCACGCTGATTGGCTGAATGCGAACGTGAGTGCTGCCACTGGCGACTACAACGGCGTGCGTGAGAATGCACTGCAACGAATGCAACAGTTGACCGCACAGCTGTGCGACTCGGTCGCTGAGGTTGCAAGCGAGTCGCAATCGTCGCTCGATCATATTGCAGAGGTAACGGTGCTTTGGGGCTCGTTTACAACCGTTTTGCTCGTTTCTTCTATTATTGGCTGCAAATCGTACAGCGCTGATTTGCCATATCGGCGTATTGCCACCGCTATTGGATTCAGAGGTCAATCTGCTAGCTGCTGCTGAGTGTCTCTCTTTTCAACCGAACCAAACTGCCGCAGACGCTGTGCTGGCACGAGTCTTCTGGCTGGCGTCAGTGCAGCGACTTGCACGAGCGTCTTGAGCGTGCGCTCGCCGACGCACGAACGGCCGGAGAGGCGCTGCGTCAGCGGGTGACGGAGGCTGTGTGCGCTGCCATTGGGGGCGGCATCGATGCATGGCAGCAGACGCACACCGTGCACTGCGAACAGCTGCGTCACACCAGCGAGCACAGGGTACGTGTGCAACCGGTGGCGCTTGGCGGGGCAACTTAGAACGTTGGATTTGATGCAGTGGCAGTGCATACTTTGGTGAACATTTCAGTTTACAGCCAAATAGGTGATTTTTTTAAAAACAAAAAACTTGCATGCCATTGAGTTGACGCAGTGATCGTGAACGGCGATTTGATAGCGACGTGACGTGCTCAGTGAACGCATTTCTCATGTGAGTTTGTTTTCGCAGCTCAAACGATTCACGGCGTGGGCGAGCGACCTGCAAAGCGACATCCAGCAAATGACCGACAAAATACGAGCGCTCGAGAGAGTCATCAAGAAATACGAGCCAACTGGTTCGTTCGGCGACGGTGATTGTTTGGACAATATTTTGAGGCCACTGAGAATGCAGCATCAATTGACAGTTTGTTGCACCGTGGAAGCAGCAACCAATCATCTCATTACCAGCGCCAGTTACACATTTTTTATTCATTCGTCTCAGGCAACAGTCCACCGAGACGAGCGCAGCGTTCGCGAGCACAAATTTTCGATGTAATTGACCGCGAAGAATACTTGGCTGAGATCGAGGCAGTCGACGCGCAGTACGACGGAGCGCAGGGACAGGACGATTTGGGGGTTGGTTGGAAGGGAGTTTTATGGTGCGTCTGTGGGTTGCCATCATTGGCAGGTTGGTGTGCTCGGCACAGAATATCCATCCGACTGGCGCATTCATACATAGTGTGTGTGTGCTTTGAACGCGCAAGCTGATTTGCTGCATCGTGTTGCAACGAGCGCACAGGCGAGCAACGTCTCGCATGTCAGCGACGCAGCGAACCAGCGACTCAGCAGCGAACAGCCGTCTGTCGCAGTAGCAGCCAGCAGTGCAGTGAGCATGTTCGTGTTTCCATTGCAGGCGTTCGACTGCACGCTGAGCACGAGCGGGCGCGAGTCGAGCGTGCTCTTCAGTCCGGCGTCGATGAAGGCGCACATGGAGCGACCGGTGCACGACCACTCCGCTGAGGCGCACGACGAAAACACGCCGCACTCGTCCGTGCTGTCGTCGTCCGCTGCTGCCTCGCAAGTCTGTCTGCCTCTGCCTCTGCACGTCTGCCTTGCTCTCGGCTCAGCTGACACGGCGAAGGCGCCACTCAGAGCTGACGGCCTATCACGGCGCCCAGACCGTCAGAACGCTTCGATGTTGTGATTTTTTTGTTATGATTTACCAAAAACAAACATGAAACACTTCAGACACGCAGTCAAGAGTCGTGTGCGTCGACCAAAAGTCGTGTTGCCCCGTCGGCCACTGCAGCCACGCCAACGCTGCGCACGCGCAACTGCTGACATGCTCGTTTTCGCATGCGCTGCGTTTTGTTCTGTTTTGTTTTGGTCTTCGCTGTTCACCAGTCCCATTTTCTTTTTTTCTCTTTTTATGTCGCGTTCGTCTTTACGCATTTCACGTCTCCAATTTGCAACGTCGTGTGCCTATCTTTTTTTTTTAATTTCGAACTTGGGTCTGTTATTTTTAAACCTTTTTTTGCTTGGTCCAACCACTTTGTTTTTTGTTTGTTTGCTTGGTGAATTGTTCATCTTGTTTTCTGATAATGAGTTTTTCTCTACTTTATTCTCATGTTTTGTTACTGAGTTCCAAAAGTGTGTGGTTAATTGCGTATGTCGTCATAATGAACGCGTTTGTACCGTACGATTGCTTCGCGTCAGTGGCTGCTTCCTACACTTGTCCAAAACTGATTTGTGCCAACCTGATTTTGACCATCATGCGGATGCGCGAGCGAGCGCAGCGAGCGGAGAGCGCATCACGCATTATATGGCTGAATATTCCCTCGCGCGCTTTTTTCAAATTTGCTCGCTGCCTCCAGCGAGCATACTATAAGCTATAAACCTGCTCCTGTGCACACGAAACGAACACCCAAAGTTGTGCTTGGAGCCGCGAAAAAATTTTTATCGGACAACTTTTCATACGCTGTAGACACGAAAAACCTATTCTGAAAACAGTGTTACTTATTTTTGTTTCTATTTTTTTTTCTGGTATGTAATCATATGTGTTCGCCCTTTCAATTTTTACCTGCGACACTTTCACAGTCAAACAAAAATGTTTCCTGGGGTAATTTCACCTGGAGATTTTGAAAATTGGGTTAATTTTTTGCCCCGACCCACTTTTTGGGTAAAAATGGGCATTTTTCAAAAATCGAAGGGTTTTTACCTGGTTTTAAGTGTTCGCCCTTTCAATTTTTAGCTGGGACACTTTCACGGTTGAACAAAAATGTTTCCTAGGGTAATTTCATCCGTAGATTCTGAAAATTTAGTTTATTTTTTTGCCCGGGCATTTTTTTGGGTCAAAATTGTGCATTTTTTAAAGTTGGTAGCATTTTGACTGGGTATCAATTTTTCACTCTTACAAATTTTGTCTGAGCTACGAAAAATAGGAGAAATGTTTAGTCCGTAGGAATTCAATGCGCTGATCACGGATTTTGGGTTAGTTTTCTTACGTGAGCAACTCTAGATGCTGAATCGTGACGATTTCGGGCGAATCGGCCGTGGAAATCGGCGAAATCGGTCCAAGAACGAAAAACAAGAAAAGGGTGTTTTCCAGGGTAATTCAATGCGCTGATCACGAATTTTGGGTTAGTTTTTTTACGTGAGCAACTCTAGATGCTAAATCGTGACGATTTCGGGCGAATCGGCCGTGGAAGTTGGCGAAATCGGTCCAGGAACGAAAAACAAGAAAAAGGTGTTTTCCAGGGTAATTCAATCCGCTGATCACGAATTTTGGGTTAGTTTTCTTATGTGAGCAACTCTAGATGTTGAATCGTGACGATTTCGGGCGAATCGGCCGTGGAAATTGGCGAAATCGGTCCAGGAACGAAAAACAAGAAAAGGGTGTTTTCCAGGGTAATTCAATGCGCTGATCACGAATTTTGGGTTAGTTTTCTTACGTGAGCAACTCTAGATGTTGAATCGTGACGATTTCGGGCGAATCGGCCGTGGAAGTTGGCGAAATCGGTCCAGGAACGAAAAACAAGAAAAGGTTGTTTTCCAGGGTAATTCAATGCGCTGATCCCGGATTTTGGGTTAGTTTTTTATGTGAGCAACTCTAGATACTGAATCGTGACGATTTCGGGCGAATCGGCCGTGGAAGTTGGCGAAATCGGTCCAGAAACGAAAAACAAGAAAAGGGTGTTTCCCAGGGTAATTTAATGCGCTGATTACGGGTTTTGGGTTAGTTTTATTATGTGAGCAACTCTTGATGCTGAATCGTGACGATTTCGGGCGAATCGGCCGTGGAAATTGGCGAAATCGGTCCAGAAACGAAAAACAAGAAAAAGGTGTTACCCAGGGTAATTCAATGCGCTGATCACGGATTTTGGGTTAGTTTTTTATGTGAGCAACTCTAGATACTGAATCGTGAGATTTCGGGCGAACCGCAGTGGAAATTAGCAAAATCGGTCCAAATGCAAAAAACTGTGTTGTCCATGGTAATTCATTGCGCCGATCACGGCTTTTGGGTCAGTTTTCTTATGTGAGCAATTCTAGATACTGAATCGTGACGATGTCGGTCGAATCGGCCGTAGAATTAGCATAAGCGAAATCGGCCCAAAAAGCAAAAAATGAAAACCCTGAGGTACCCGGGGTTTAGAAGAATGTGTGACCAACGAGATGTGAATTTGGTTCGACCTTCGGGACTTATTTAAAAGTCAGAATATTATCTAAAAATGCGGGAGACGCATATAAAAGAAGGAATATGGCTTTGTGTAAGCAGTGAGAGACTTGGCTCGACAACTCTTTTCAAGTCTCTGATGTGGTACACACGGATACAAGTACATAAGAGCCATATTTTTGCGCCGTTTATTCACTATTTCGGTTGCACATGTACTTTGTAGACAATTAAAACTTCAACATTTGCGGTATTTCGGGCATTTAGCGACCACTAAAACCACTAAAATAACGATCAGACTTCAGATCGCTGATACTGGTTTGCCCAGGACAAAGTGTATCGCAGAGGCATTAGGGAACGCAAGGTCTCCTTCTGTGGCAAAGGCAACGACTCACGGGACAGACAGTTTTTCCTGCCACTAGAGTTTGGTAAAAAGGCTGAAAATCAACGGAAGACAACACCTTTTTGTCACTGATGCTGGTGTGTACACAGGGATGCGTACGTTAGCAACAATAAAACCACATGAAACAATGTTTTGCAGTCTCTGATTTTTCTGTTTTTGCACAGAATTTACAGATTCTTGATTTACAGAAGTTCTGCACAGAATTTGCCACCCTCGTGGCCTGGTGGTAGTGTGTTAGACTACAGTCTGTGCGCTCGGGGGATCGAACCCCGCCGAGGGGTGTATAGGCACTTAATGACAGAGAAAACTCGATGGGCGCCCTACTCAATGGTGTTCTGTACGCTTCTCTGGGTTAGCCCTGGCTAAAAACATCGCCTAAAAATCACAACAACAACAACAACAACAGAATTTCGCACATGATGTGATTTCGGACTAAACTGAAAAGGACAGTTAAAAAATAATTTTAAAACTGTTTTACACTTTTCAGTAAAACAAACGCGGCGCAAAAATATAGCTTTTATGTACTTGTATCCGTGTGTACCACATCAGAGACTTGAAAAGAGTTGTCGAGCCAAGTCTCTCACTGCTTACACAAAGCCATATTCCTTCTTTTATATGCGTCTCCCGCATAAAAAAAAAAAAAAACCAAAAAAAAAACACCCAACAAACACCCCCACACATGGCAATAAAACGAAGATGCGTCATCTGTTCAAGTTTTTTTTACCCAATTTGGCCAGAAAAGCATCGCACGCCAAGCGTCCAAGTGTTTGCCTTATTTTTGTGCTTTTTTTAGAAACCACATGTTGTTCTTTCTACCTGTGAGTTTTTCGTTGTTTCTCGAAAAGGGGCGGGGTGGGGGTACCCAAGTGGAGGGGGGATGCCGGTTTATGGACTTGAGTGTCACGGGACCCCCACCGCTCCCTACAAGGCGCAAATTTGGGCGAAGGGGAAGTCATGCCGGTCATGTTCGGCACTACACCAAAAGCGCTTGTGCGTTCGCACGTGCACGTTCCGCTCAGTTCGCACGACGAGCATGTGCAGCTGGCTTACTTTGCTGCAAGCGTCCGAGCCGGTGATGCCTGCGATGCTGTCGCAGCTGAGCAGGTTGCTCGCAGTGGGGCAGTCCGCACACGTGTAGCACTTCAGTGCTTGCACCGTGCTCACACACGCAATGAACACGCCGAACAGTATCAGCTTCATTTCAGTCAATTTTCTGACGCTTTGTTCCAAACTGTAGAAATGCTCCCAAAACGTTGTCTCAAAATGCTGCCACTTCACCTAAAAGCACGAAATGCGAGAATAAATAAAAAATTGTTCAAACAGCATTGAAATGAGCCAGTGCATGTTTCTTCAATAATTCCGTGCAGTGTTCTGAACCAGGTTGCTCAGCAACGGCTTTGCAACCGTAATAACGGCAGAAAGCGGAAACTTTTTTATCATGAAATACAATTCATCGAACGTAAAACTGTGGTCAAAAAATGAAGCTGGCTTTTTAGCAGCACACAAAAAATAAGCGAACAAAAATAGATTGGGAAGAAAACGAATTGCAGAAAACATGCGGCTTTCGTGACGCGGTGAATTTGTTTGTTTAAACTGTAATTTTGAAATGTGTGCGTCGCATGTTGTTGTTTGCAATGGCGCTATCAAATTTCAAAGACAGCACCTAAAACCACAACGGGATTCTGGAATAAAAAAAAAATCGAAAGCGCATGAGTATAAAAATGGCTTGCTAAAATATACGACTGCTTTTTAATTTAAACAAACAAATGTCCCATGTTTCAAGACGTCTTCACAGTGCTTCTGTTTTGAAAGCCTAATCCAAACGTCAGTAAACTGAAGAATCGAACCATCTAAATTTGGCTGTGTCTGGGTTTGAGCTCTTGCTGATTTTGCATCATTTTTCAACCGTGACAAAAATACTTCAAGAAACTTCTATGAGTGTTGTGAAACACAGCAGCTACCTATGTAGCCTCTTCATGTGAAATGAAAAGGGTGAAAAAAGAGCGCTCTCTTAGTATGCACATTGACACAACCGGTTTTATCTCACGGATGTTCAGTGGCAGACAATGACTCGACGTTAGGGTGTTTCAGCTTCTTTTTTTCAAAACTCGACGTGCATTGCATACCGTGTTGCAACGGTGTTCCACAGTATACAGGGTGAATCAAAACCGTGTCGCTATCTGACTGTGGTGAAAACATTGCTGAACTAAAATAAAAAACAAACGCGGAACTTTCGAGAACTGGGTTTGGATTACATCTCCATGCAATCTGAGTGTTTTTAGGTTCACTGATATTATTTTTCTAATTGAACGTGTCATAATATGCAGATTTTTTTTGCATCCTTCATTGCATTCAAAAATTTTGCGATGCAGTGCAAAATGCAGTGCAAGATGCAGTGCGAATGCAAAAAAAATTTTGCGTCTGCATTTGCACACACGGATAGGAGAAATGTTTCACGGGTGCGCGGCAATTTGAAATCAAAACTGAATGTAATCTGACCGCAGATTTTTGCACGAAACAAAACTGAATTTTTTTATGAAATAAATTATTTTAATTCATATTCGGACTACGTTCCGGCGCAAAACAGCGCGTTCGGCTTTTCAACTGTGCGGCATTTCCACACAACATTCAACTTGAGACAACATTGAGAATTTGGGACATAGTTTTTGGTCACCCAGCACTAAGTGCAGTGCACTCCTGCAACACTTGTATGCGTTGTTGTTGAGGTTTGAGGTTTGGATTCGAAATTGAAATGTTGTGACAGTACAATGTACACTTAACGGCTTTCATTGCTTTAAAACGTTTACAAATAAACAGGTTTCAACATAGATGCATTTGAATTGTGACAGGTTTTGTGTCTGTATATACGTCAATAATCAACACCGTAAAACAAAATTTTAAGGTTGAAATGAGAGCGTAACACAAGGTTTCACGTTTTTTCCACAAAAAAACACAAAAATTTGCTGAAACGGTACACAACAACTTAAACATTTTCTTTTTACTGCTCTCTGATATGATTAACTATCATATATGGATTGTTTACAGTGTTCAAGTAAAAAATCAATCACCCGTGTATCCATCAGTTGCTGGTCCCTGATAAAAGTTTACAAGTTCAAATTTTGATCCAGCGGTGTTTTTTTTTTCAAAACAAAGTAAAGCAAAACTATTCGCTACAGCAGCTGTCAGAGTCGGCTTCAGATGTTTGTATGTATCAAGTTTGATGACTCGATCAGTGGTGTCACCTGATCAACGTTGCTCGCGGCACAGCCACAGCGGCGTGCACCTTCGTCGGGCGCAACAGTTGCACATGCAACGTTCTCCAGTTGTCCTCTGAAGGAGAGTACTCCTCAATGGAGCCCAGGTCCATCAGTCCATTGTGTCCACCGATCGCGTACAAGCGCCCCTTGACAGCAACAAGCTCGAGGAAACTACGCCGCTCGCGCATGCTGCCGATCAGAGTCCATTTGTTGGTTTTCGGATCGTAACGTTCGCAGGAGCGCATCGCCTTCGACAGCGGGTCCATGCCGCCGCAGACGTACACGAACGCGCCGAGGGTGGCGGCGGCCGCGCCGCAACGGGCCCGCTTCAACGGGCCAACGGAGGACCACAGGCCGGTGGCGACGTTCAGCGTGTGCACTTCCGACTCGCGCGTGGGGCAGTAGGAGCCGATCAGGAACAAGTGGTAGCCGAGTGCCGTGGCGGCCGACCATTTGGCGCAGTGCGGCGCCTCGTCATCCGTGAGCAGACGCCATTTCGCGGTGCTGTTTCGCACGTCAAACGTCTCGCAGGAGCGCTGGCAGCTGCTGTGCCGACAGCCGCACACGACGATCGTGCCGTTGACGAGTGTCGCCGTGTGGTCGTGACGGGCCACTTGCAGCGACGCACCTGACACCACTCTCACATTACACGGTCGTCCAGAATTATGCACACGTTTGCAGTTGCCGAGCGGTCATATCAAACGCTAACATGGTAAAAAGAGCAAAAAACGCTGCAATTTCGCACAGGTACTCTGAAAATTTGGAAATTTTGTTTAGCAGAGGTTAAATTTTTTTATATTCATTTTAACTTCTGCTCTAGAAGCCGACAAATTTAAAAACGTTGAATTTTGAGGTTTTCTCTCGGTTTTTCGGTGTTTCACGGTCACCTGCATAATGTCACTGCTTAGTTACCGTTATAACTTTTGGGAGTGAGAAACTTGCCGGAAACAATTTATGAACAGTATTCAACTTCTATCAAGTCTTCATCGGTCAACGTTTGATGTGATTTCTAGCCAAACAAAAATGTGTCCATAACTCTAGACCGCGGACTCGAAAGTCAATCAAAGCAATCAATCAGTCAGTCAGCAAGCAAGAAAGAACCTGTGTTGCGAAATTATTGAAAAGTGAAACGGAAATCACTGAGAAAACCACTGACCGGGCAGCCAGCGTTTCGTGCGCAGACTGTACACATAGACCTCCGTGAGTGCGTTGCTGTAATGCGCGTTCGAGTGGTTGTGGTGTCCGCCGATGAGGTAGATCTGCTCGTTCCAGTAGACAGCGGCCGCGTCGGCGCGACGGCGGGGCACCAGCGACTTCGGCCCGCTCTCCGCCGGATACTCAGTGCGCATGTCCGAGAGGCTGCGTGCGCTCGGCGAAGGCGTGAAGCGTTGCACCGAAACGAAGTGCTCCCCGGTGTCAAAGATGTACGCCATTGAGAACACTGCGTTCGAGAGTGACACCGCTGCTAATACAGGCGCGCAAAACGCTTCGTCGTTTCTTTTTCGATTACGTGGTTCGGGATGATTTTTTTGAAACAAATCTGAGTTTGATGGATGGAGGGCATAAACATGCGTTAAGCCCTGGTAGACTTAATCAATCCGTGCAGTTCAAAATTCAAATCGTCCTGGAACGACACAAGCGCAATGGAACAAAGCTGATTGCTGATTTAGCCTGCTCACCGACTGCGTGGTCACCGGCATTGCCGTTGATTAGCAACAACACAGCACACAGCAGCAGCAGCACGGCAGCGAGCAGCGTGCCCGCAGCGACCAGTCGTCCCACGCTGGCCAGTTGCTTCAGGGCGTCCACGAATGCAGCCGGTGCCATTGACACTGCACGTGAATGGAGGCTCTGCGCGCGGTCAGCATGCTGCAAACGAGGCACAAAATTAAATCAACAAAGTCAACAAAAGGAACAGCAAAAAGTTTTTTTTTGTGCAATTGATATCTTCCCTTAAAAGTATGTAGTTCCACGCGCAAAAACTGAAAATAGAGTTGTACAACCAATGTATGGTGTGTTTACGAGAACGAGACACAGAAGGATGATGCTCCGTGTCACGTCGATGTGGATAACAAGCAGTATAAACCAACCGTGCGGTAAATGAGTTAAATTTAGAAAGTCTGTACTGGTCTTCTATAGTATTTTATCGTTTCGATTTTCTAAACCAGAGCACTGCAATAAGCAACGAAAAAGCGACTCTTATCAACAAACTGATGATGCAACGGCAAACTGAATTGGCTTCGTGTGTAGAAATTTTACAAACTTGATGCTGGCTGCTCGTGACATTTTCAGAAGAATCTGCCACAACCTTCTGTTACATGTGCATGTATCTAGCGCTTCAATGATACATTGTATTTCGATTTCATGTTTATTAATCTAAACATGTTATTTAGTGCGTGAGACTGATAAAAATGCAGACAGTTGCGAAAAGTTGTCGATGATATTGTGGTTTACAAAAAAAACACGAAAAGATATGATAATAAACGCACGTATAAAGCAGGAACACGCTAGTACACAAAGAGCAAAATGAATACTTTGATGTGTTCAGTTGAGCGGACAGAATCACGCAACAGACAGACGCAAGTGGCTCAATCCCGAGAAGATCCACGCAACGGCAAGAGCCAAATGTATGTAAGTAATTCAACAAACAGCAATAAATAATTACGCATCTATGGACTTCTGTCGCTCTTCTTTCAAGCGCCCATGAGATTTTTGTTTTTATTAATTTGCCACCTCAGTTGCGTGAATGACACGATATGAATGAACATTCTATCACTACAGTTTTGTAGTTCAGTCGAACTCATGACATATTGGGTGCAAAATGGTACAGACGAGATTGACAGCTGGATTGGACTTGAAATAATGTAGAAAATTTGCACTTTTGACCGTTTCTGAAAAGCGCCATTTGCGTCCTTTCTAGTGTCTTTTGGTACGCGGTGCTTTGTGTGAGGTGAAGAACCCAAAAAGAACCAAAAAGGAGCGGGATAGAAACTGGTGATGCACAGATGGCCAGACAAAAGTTAGCCTGGCACTTCTATAGTTCAATGGGCTTTTTGCTCGAAGCCAGTTGAGTCAATTGGTTGCAAACACAAACTGGTGGGCAGAAGACTTCACAGGGCTCGTTCGTCATACAAACTCGATGTCCCGTAGCCTTTTTTTCATTTTCACTGTGTTGGACTGCATGCACATACGATTTGAAGGATGGAATCACAAAGACTTCACTAAAAAAAAGTTTGAACTACTAGTAAATAACGCAGCATAATAATTATGCCTGCATCCGCTGTCCGCTTCGCTCGCGAATGGGCATGAAAATGTAATGTTGTTCAAAAACTTTAATCAATCAGAAGCTTTGTGCCCACCATAGCTTCATAGCTTCAGCGTTCAGCCCCAAATCAAACGAAGTTGTCGTTCAATTGTTGCCTTTTGTACGCTAAAGAAATTGAAACACAGAACAGGATGCTCTAATGCGTTTCGGTTGGCAGATAAATTATTCAGTGAACAAAAACCGTGGATTCATGAAGGCTCGAAATCGAGCATGGAACGCACACAGGAAACAGCGCGACAATGTGGCGAACGCAACAAAAACTCGTAAAAGCGCGGGATCGGCCATTCACGGCGAACTAAACAACGACAAAAACCGCTGACGTACGAAAAATATGCCAGATGGCGTTAGTGACGCTCAATCAAACACGCAACAGAACATAAAACGCTCTGAAAAACAAGCACATTATTCCATCAAAGTTCAAATACCGGAGGAATTCGTCTAAATGCTCTCTCACAATTACTCTGGTTTTTTGCTTTGCCAACTCTTTCCGAGCATAAACGCCAAAACTTGAGGATATACCTCCAATATCATGGCAAGAGTAAAGTCAGGAAAGCTTCATCTGCTGCTTATATTTTCCGGTGAGCAAACACAATGTGTCTGGTGCTGGCATGTCTGTGGTCTCCAGTGAGCGCGCCTCGCGCGGCTTCAGTCATGAGTCGCTAATCGGATTATCGGCACAATATCAACGGCCGCTTCATGCTTTTTCATCTCGCATATTTCAACAACAAAAAATATGTCGAGCGACAAACAAAATTTTCTTGCTTTTATCCATTTTACGGCACATGTATGCTAAAAATGAGCACATGCAAAATATACAGTTCTAACTTACGGTACGGGGAGCACAACGCGGATCGACAAAATATGACTGACGTCCAGTGTAGTCAGTCTGTGATACGAAACTGTAATGCATGAATAATTGGCTGAATCTCGAATACTCAATAACTACAACTGTATGTATATCCGCACCGCATAATAATAGTATTTGTTCTCATGGATAAGATTTTGACTATTTGTCATTTCGATACAAAATGCATAACAATAATGAATCTTGCAATTGCTCAGCTGCCGCCGGCGGCGCGGTCGCTTTCATGCGGACAGCTTGCGGCAAACAGGCAAATAGAGTAAATGTTTGTGGCATGTTTGTATGTTTGCATAATGACAACTCATAACAGAAACATGTACAATATATGGCCGACTTTCACGTATACATGTGTGCATGCAGCTTACGTCACATGATCACTTAATGCCAGCGAAACTGATGTGAAAATGTGATACTAAGCTAATAAATGCAGGTAGACACTAGATCGATGTACAAGTTGCTCGGTGAAAGCTAGGCGAACCACGTGCAACCGCAGCAACAAGAACTGGATGGAGCATATGGCGCTTTCCATGTGCTCTGTAGTGAGTTTGATTTCCACGACGTCATCAAAAGCACAACAACATGTATTATTGACGTCATGTCATTGCAGCTTTACGATTCAAATAGATCGTTAAACATTTACAATATGTATTCAAACAAGTTCATTACACTCTGTGCAGACTAAACGCAGCCTAAAATGGTACCACTAAACAATTGTAAGCACTTTAGAGGACGAAATTTTGTTGACTATTAAAAAATGTTTAATATTGTTCACTTCCACAAAACTTGAAATAAAAATGATCACCAATTTTGAAATCATCACAAAAAAATGGGTTTAGGAAAACATCACTGTAAAAATATTTTTTCGGTGACCGAATCGGCGATCGCAGTCGCGACGATGATTGGTCAGCGTACGCAACAAGAGTTACAGTGACATGGGCACGCACGCACGCGACTGTGCAACAGTGCATGTGTGCGTGTGTGACGTGCCACGTGTCGCGTGCTGTGCACATACATGCGGATCACGGAAATTTGTTATAATTGATCCTGTGACTCGATGGAAATCGTCGATGAATCCGTCGTTTCGGTGTCTCGGCAGCCAAGCGACGCTATGCAATGAACGCCGGTCAGAAATAGCACACAAAACGACGTCTGCACACGCACGAACGAAAATCATGTTCGCGCGGCATCGACCATTTTCGAACAACTATGCTTCGTTGTCAACAGGGTTGTTTTTTGCGTGAAGAAAAACCAATCACAAAAAACGACACAAGACAAATCCGCTACCTTTAGTTTACCGTGCCTGGTGCCTCTTGGACACCACGTGGTACCCAACAGTAACCGTGTTGCATCTTATTCAGAAAGTTCAAACACTGAAAGTGAAACGAAACCTGAAATTTTGATCTGGCGTTTTCATCGGCGTTTTCATTTAGATTAAGAACAACATTTTTAACGATAATATGAAAATGCCAGATTTCTGCAGTGTTTGCCCTTTTTAGACACAATCAAGGTGATCATCAGTAGAACCGTTACAAAATGCACAAATCCCTTTGAAATCCTCCCACCATTTGAGCAAATCTGAAAACACACACACCTCTTTGTCGCCTGCACAATGCCTGCGGTCGCCGTATGTAAATCGTTGACAACAACAAAACACTTGATATGTCTGGTTGTTGCACTTTTCAAAACTTCAAACAACTGTCCAAGATTGACATGCGATGTTTTACGACAGGTGTGGGCGACAATGAACTCCACTCAATAAAAATCAACATTTTTGTGATGCTCTGACGCAAGCAGCACAATAGCAAAACGAATTTCTGATCGTTATGGTTTGCATTTGATTTTTATACAGTTACGCAGCCAAATCAGTTGCTCTCAAACTGTGCGTACAAACAAAGCTCTGTACAATTGAAGTAACGTGCATAAATTGACGAGTTTATTGACCAGAATCGCATTTCAACGTCGTCGGCCTCAAGTTATAAAGCAAAAAAATGCACAAAATCTTCATTGCCTTTTTCTCTTTAACTGTGACGGTTAGTTTAAAAAGCTCACCACCGAAATTCTCATTGATAAATATCAGCAAAGACACGAAACACGTGAAAGTCGTTTGCAGTGGCGCGCATGCGCAGCACAGCGGTCAACCGAGTGCGTGGGCGGCTCACTCTGTCCAATGGGCATGCAGTGCAGAAATGACGCGTGTGTGGTGAATCAGGGTGCGTTGCAGTTGCACATGGAGCTCTTCTTGGGTGGCAACTTGTGCAGAGCACAGCAATTCCATTTCCGTGCAGGCTCTTCGTGCAGTCCGATTGTGCGTTCGTCTTGTTCGCCCGAGCAAGTGTGCGTGTACCGACCAGACCTCCGCCAATATCACTGCGTCAAAGATCCAAGTCAGCTCGCTGCACACCTATCCTGAAACTTTCGGTTGTCTCCAGCAAACTTTGCTGCAAAATTCCGAAATCCTCAAGATTATTTGAACCAGTTCTCTGCCACCGTCAGATGAATGCGGCGCTAACAAGCCGTGCGCGGATGCTGACAGCAAATGCGTCCCGGACACCACGGTACGATGCAAGCACCGCTCGCTCTGTGTGCATCCGCTCGTTTGCGTTAAAAATAATGGTGAGAAATTCGTAGCAGAATTTAATTTTTTTTGCCTGAAATCACATTGTTCAACTACACCTACAGTGTTTTTTTCAGACGAATGCGGCCCGTTGAAGGGTCCATGCAAGAAAGGATTCATTTGTTTACCGAGACCAGTGCAAACGAACGCAAACTGCTCTGGACCGTCGTGTGCCGCGGTGCGACTGGCCTGTGTGGAAGATAAAAGTGGGAAAGATTTATTATTGTGAAGATGTTTTCAAAAGTTCACGGTCTTTCAGCATGTTTTCAAAGTTTACAGATGAATGCAGCGTGAACAAGCCCTGCGCGAGCGGTGAAAAGTGTGTGGCAATGCCGCAAAAAGACAGTTGCAGACCGGGTGACTTGTACTCGTGCATGATCTTCAGCAGATGTGTCCCAGACGATGGTCGGTGCGCATTGTGACTTGAATCACAAAATGAACTACGCAAATAATTTCTGTTATTTTCTATTTTCATATTCACAAACCAAACCGTTTACAGACGAATGTGGTGGGGACAAAAAGCCGCCGTGTCCGTCCGGATATCTGTGCAAACCAGACTTGCATTCGTGCGAACAGGGAACATTTTGTCTGCCGACCATGCGATGCGAGAAGGATCAAAGTTGTTCAAAGAAGATTCCAAAAAATTGTTCACAACACAATTAAAAAGATTTTTAGACAAAGGTTTGCAACAAAAAATTTCAGACGAGTGCGCGCTTGCCGGACTGCCCGGCGCGAAATGTCCGACTGGACAAAAATGCGTCTTTGTGCCAAAAGCGTGCGACAGACGAAACGTCAGCGAAGCGGTTTGCGGCGGGGTCAACCGGTGTGTGAAAGATGAAGGTGATGAGAACAACGAATTATTAAAACTTGAGAAACTCGCGTTTTCATTTAACCCGTAGTTTCATTTTTTTGCAGATGAATGCAGTCCGCTCGAAGCAAATAGAGAATGCCCCTCTGGATTCGACTGTGTGCCCGACCGGACTGCTTGTGAAAATGGAGCCGCCGGTTGCTATGTGACGTTCAAATGTAGCAAATCGAAAGGTACACACAAAAAATGCAGATGCTAAGATTTCGCACTGGCACATGTACTGTGTTACCTTGGTTTTAAACTCTAAACTTGTTATCCAGATGAATGCATTCCATTCCACCCGAATAGAAAATGTGCCGGCGGCCGCAAATGCATGTTGACGCCGGATGACGCGTGCAAACGCGGCGAGACGTCGACGCAATGCGGCGCACATTTTCAGTGTGTCGCAGATGATGGTAAAATAACAGAAAACGGAATGGTTTTCGGATTTTGTTCATTATTGTTAAACTTCTACACAAATTTTGATTCCAGACGAATGCAAACCGTACAATTCGTCGCGGTCGTGTGCCAGTGGGCAGCAATGCATGATCGCCTATGAGAAATGCGCGCACAAAGTTGCCTGTCCGACGCGCGCAATGTGCGCCGCACCACTCAGGGGTTAGGCGAATGATGTCGCTGTCAAGGTTTTCTAGTTTCTAAACGAGATGTCAGCAAACGTTTCAAAAAAAAAACACAGGTTGCACTCGAACGCCAACCATGCCCCCGTCCGAATGCCCGTCAGGCAGCACCTGCCAACTGGTTGAGCTGCTTGTGCGCGATCGGTATTTTAGAAATCAGCAGCTTTGTGTGAATGAAGGCAAGTGATTCCATTGCTTGCTGTGTCAATTCAGTTTTGGGGTTCGACTATAAATTTGATTATTTATTCAGGACATGTTTATTCATCAAAAACAACATTTTGTATCTTCCAGCTGCGCCGCAGTGCGTCACAAATGCAGACTGCAAGGAAAACGAGCAAGAAATATGCGCGACAAATTTATCGCTGTGCGTGAATTTGAACGAACAACCTTGATTAGTTGCGATTTTTGACGTTTTTTTCCTGTTCAATGCAGAAAATACCGGTAAATGACGACCGCACGATAATGTAACATACCTATTGGTTTTTTCGCTTTTGGCCGAAATGCAGAGAACCATCATACAAATTGGTTGATTTGCTTTTCTTCCGCGCACGTGAAACATGCCGTGCGTGTGACTGATTCTAGCTTTGACAAAATTTTAACCGGATGACAGAAAGATGGCGATTGTAAACTTGTCCTGATAAAAAGCTGGTTCACTTCCAGTTCCAGCTGCAAATCAGGCATAGCAAATTTAAAAAAAAACGTTTTAGGTACTTTTTCTTCACGTTGACATTTGACACGAAAACATGCCGCTGACCACCAGGTAGGATGCATAATAATAGAGCAAAAATAGTGTCATATAAAGGACATATCGTTCAGGCTGTCTGTACCCCACCATAAACTAACATCACTACATCTTCACAAGAAAATAAAAATAATATGATCAACACGCAAAAAGTTACAGTGGCTGCTTGGTTGAAACAATTTTTCTTCAGAAAATGTACACATTATTCAATGATACGCGAACTAAACGCGCATGTGCACAATTGATGGTGACAAAATGATAAAAAATTGAATGACCAACAAAGTACGAACATGGTCAGTAAGCAGACGCGTGTGTGCGCCCAAAGCAGCAAAAATTACTTGCTGCTATTTCAACTGGTAATGATAAAAACGCGGTGGTTTCAAAAAAACACGTTGCAGAAAAAGGCACGAACTTGTGAAAATTTCCCGAAATAAATTGACCTTTTCACTTGCAAAAGTTTCGAATTGTTGCGTTCAACAGTGTTGTTGTTGTCGTTTTTCATTGTTGTTTATGTTTTGCAATACTTTGCATGCACTCGGTGTTATTGCTGCCACCTATGGGAGCGGAGACTCCGTTCGTTGGCTGGGCACTCGTGCTCTATGCGTTCATTGTGCCCGTCACACTTGCTCAGGTATGCATGCGTCTGTCGTCTGGATGATATTCATGCGCTTTTGTTTTTAACATTGCGTTTGTCTGTCGCTTGTTGGATGTCCTGATAATTATTCGCAGACAGAAAGCGCCCCAATTTCAAAAACTTTAAAAAAACGTCAGCTTTTGGATCAACCGATCACTGAGCGTACAATGCAGGTGCTGAGCAAAACAGCGGACGATGTCTTCCAAGAGTGTTGTCGCGAGAAAATCGATTTCCCAGCGCAGTTTTACACCATTTGCAACTACGATGGCGACGGCACGGACATGAATCGACTCAGTGAGGCGTCAGTTAGTGAGCGCGAATAATTTGCCAAAATCTGAATTCACTGAATGCGGTATTTCACAGTTGTTCGGTTCTGCGATTCATTACGCTAGCAGACGTAGAAAAGAAGTTAGTTTGCTGCTTGATGCGGCTATTATTGTCTGAGCAGCTATGAATCGTATCTCAGACAATGGGGTCAACAACAGCATGAAAAACCGATTTCCATGGGCATATTGAGTTGCAGAACTGGAGAAAAAGATACTACTTGGCAAGCAGATTGATCGAAGCAGCATTGTAGTCGATACATTGAATGTTGCAAACGGTTCACAATGCACAGGTGAAACGACTGATCCTGGACGGGCACATGGACATTCTGCCGGGCTACATGTGGTGTGCCGGCGCTGACTTGGACAACCGAGCGTACTGCAGTGTGTTCGGTGTGAGCGACGAGTGTCTCATGTTCTGTCACACGCACGCCGACGCGCCGCTGGTCAGGGACGCTGCGAAGTTGCACTGCGTCAAGCAACTGCCGAAGATGCGCACTGCCACGCAATGGCACGTCACCGAAGTACGCCGCAGGCATTGTTCATTCACCCGAGCGACATTTCTGTCAAATTGCCCTTGTCTGTCGTTGCTGATGAAAAGGTGGAACACTTGCAAGCCGAAAGCCGTGCGACGGTGGAACCTTGCGCACACAAGTTCAGCACATTCCGTGCCAGCACACGGTCGCGCGGGTGTGTCGCAAAAATAGCAGCTAGACTCGCTAGAAAACGTGTTCTGGTCAAGGTCCATTTACGCACGGCGTCAGCTGAGCCTGTGAAGCAGCGCTGTTTTTATTTTATGAGTGTGTAGCGAAGTGACGCCGCGTCAAGTGACGCTGGCACTTTGCGCTCGCTGAATGGCGCTTAGTGTAACACATTGCAGAGACTGTACGCCGAGGAGAGCACGCAATCAACGAGCGAATCGCCGACAACAGCGAGCGAGACACTGCGACCGGAGCGCGTGCGCAGCACCGCCGGCCCCACAACACTTTCATTCTCGCACGCGCCACTGCCGAAACTGACGCCCGTGTCGGCGAGCACCAATCTGGATGCGTCAAACCAACGAAGGCCGAAAGCACCGCAGTGGCAAACGATTCTGTCCGTCTTCCGCAATCGCGCCGCGCGACAGTAGATTCGTTACTCAGCTCATGTTTTCTTTTGCTAAAGTTTTGTCTGATCTTGCTGTACAGTGATGCTTTGAAGAAAATTTCATTCAGTGGAAACGCAATAAATCGTCCATTTTCAAGAGTCATGGAAAACCGCATAAACAGAACAGAACAAGAGTGGAATGGAAGGAATGGCAGAGCAACAACAATACTTGCCGAGAATAAATTACTCACCACGGAAACAATATAAAGGAAAAGTAAAGCTACAAGCGAAAAGCTAACAATTCCCAACGAAACCAGCGCCCCCATTTCTAGCATTCTATCAGAGCAGAGAGCGTTCACCACTACTGAGCCGCAGCAGCAGCAGATCGACAGCTGTTGCGCACGTACGTTTTGTATTGCTGACTCAGTCCGGCCATCCAGAACTCGGTCACTGGCAAATCGACGGCGGTGCACCGCGCGATCGTCAGCAGCTGCCGAACACGCGGCTGAGTCGCCTCGGCTTGCGTGTCCGTCGGCTCCGGGGGCTGGGAATGCGAGCAGCGGCCCTGCTGCATCTTGTGCTGGTAGAACAGCTTCGCTGCAACCGAACAGCAAACAATAAAGCTGCTGTCTGGGCTACATTGTGAGCCGCAACCAGAGTAAAACGTAAAGACTTGCGCAGTGCATGCATCAACGTACTATGCTCGTGCGAGCAATCATCATGCACGATCTAATGGGAGCTCACGGGCTCAAATGATTACCAACCAACAGATGAAGGCTTGATTGACTGTGTTGGAGACAAACATACCTCGTTGGTCGGTGTCTGTGGTATCAAATCACGGCAATAACGAGAATCATGCGTTTCAAATAACGAAAACGCACTATCAATTTCACCTTTGTTCAGCCACTCTTCTCGCACCCCATTGATGATCGTCTCCAAGACGTGCGCAGACAGACTGTCGTCAGTCAACAGCGACTCGTAGCGATCAGCGAGCTTCGGCCGCTGCGAGCGATTGGCGTTCGATTGGTGCTGCTGGTGGTCTCTCGCATCCACCATCGGCCGGTGGCACACCATCGAGCACTGCGACAAGCCGACGAACCTGCACACACGTGCGAAGTGAGCGGCTCGTGCAAAAACGATCGATGCAAACCCAAACCCAATGCATCGTTATTCTTGCTGTGCTTCAAAGTTTCGCATGCGCTGTATTCTGCAGACGGCGGTTGTGCGGTGCACGCACAACAAGCAATTGAGAAAGCACACATAAAAAAAGATGTGCGTATCATTCAATCCAACTCGTGCAACGGTGAGGTGCACTGAGCTGCTGCAGCCTGCACTGTTGCGCATGTTTCACCACGGGCACGGTCCAGCACACCGTCAGCACGGGCGCATGGATCAAATGAAGCCCAAGAACACCACCAAAATGCAGCTGTTCACCGACCGTCCGTTCGGTTCGCAGTTTTCGACGACGACAGCCAAGGAAGCGCTGTCACAGTCAGCTGGGGCACTCTGAGGCATGGGCATGCCGAGCAGATTGCAGCGGTATCGCTCGGCGTATTGCTGGCTGTAATAGACGATGCGAACGCATCCGCGCGGCAGCAACACCGAGCACGCCTCGAGCACACGCGCACAGGCCAGCTGACAGTCGCTGCGCACGACAACCTGCACGCAGAAGACACTTGACAATTGAAGTTGAAAAGCAAAATTGAAAAACTGCAATTGCAAACATGGAGATTCCAATCAATTGTTGCACTGTCTACTGCAACTTGAAGAAACGATAAGCTCAACCAATTTTTTTTGATGAAGCTCTCATTCTCTGCACTTTGGTCGACTGTGTCGCTGAATCAGATTATGAAAAGCGGAACAACGGTTGGATTGAGTTGTTGTTGGACTCAACAAAGATTCGAGCCAGATAGTAAATCCTGTCAGATGCAAAAAGTGTCATAGCCTGCGAGTTGCCGAGTGCGTGTGCCACAAAAACAAAGGCACCAACCAAAAAACGGCAGACAGCAAACAAGCGCCGCTAGTGACGCGAACCTGATCGCCGACGACGAGCGTTGCGAGCAGCGTGCCGAGCTGCGAGCGTGCGGCCAGTTGTTTTGCGATGGTCTGCAGATCAACGAACGGCTGCAACGGGTAGTCGAACTGCATTGGGGGCGGCACCGGCTGCTCGTCCGTGCACGACTGCATCGTGAAAATGGGACGCTGCTTGCTGCTGCGGGCGTGCGGACGCAAGCCGCCACCGTCGCTGCTGTCATCATCCTCCTCGTCGTCCCAGTCGCTTTCGGCCGACGCTGCTGCCGCCTCTTCCAATCTGACAATGAACGTGCACGTGACACAATGAACAGCTGCAACAAAGTGTCACCGCTCGTGGCCTAGTGGTAGTGCGTTAGACTGCAGTCTGTGCGCTCGGGGTAGGGTTAGGGGCTTTGAAAAAAATTTTTTTTTAATTTTTTTTTCGTTTTTTTTTAAAAATTTGGATTTTTTTTCAAACTTAAAAAAAAAATTGAAAATTTTTTTTTCTACTTTGCTCTGAAAATTCGATTTATGGCATAATTTTTTGAAAGTTCAAACCAAATTTTCTTCCCAACTTCTTTGTGTGCTTAGGTACATGTCATTATTTGGTCATTTTGACCGACGTACTCCATGTTTTTCGATTTGGATGACTTCTAGAGTCAAATAGCGTTGAAATGACTTAACTGAATTGAAATATCGTTTCAGAAATCGTTTTCTTGCAACTTAGAACATGTTTTTTCAGTCGGTAGGCCATGAGATGAACATGATATTTTGTTGATTGGCGTATGTTATAGGTCTACAATGGAGTTGTGCGATATATTGTTAAACAATTGGAGCGGAGATGTTGGTTAATACCACATCACACGACCGTTTTTCAGATACCCGATAACATGGCCACATGTTAAAACTTGCGTGCTGAGCTAAACTAACGTGTTAAACTTGCGTCTGTCAGTTGCCCGCAACGTGATCGCGAAATCATGGTACGTGTTTTCGATACGATGATTTGAAGAGTGGGCTCTCGCCATGTGGCAGATAGCATAGCTGGTTGAACCTGAAAGTAAGTGTCTTGGGGGGGGGCGACCGGGTCGACAGGGGTTGCCGACTTTTTGAGCAGCAAACAGGAATTTTTGAACACAGTCAAATTTTGGTAATTTTCTAAAGAGGAACAACTAAGAACGGTTCAATATTCAAGTACACGTCGAAAATTGTCCTGTTTTACTGTTGAAAATGCAACTTTCCCTCTATGAAATGGACATAATTTCAATAAAACACGATTTTCGCTCTTATAGTTTTCCGGGTCGTTCTGAAAATAGTCTAGATGAACTCAGCTCGACGAGACGCTTCGAACAAACCTAACTTGTAAATTTTTTTTTAAATTTTTTTTTAATTTAAAAAAAAAATCCGGATTTTTTTTCCCCTAACCCTAGCTCGGGGGATCGAGCCCCGCCGAGGGGTGTATAGGCACTTAATGACAGAGACAAACTCAATGGGCGCCCTACTCAATGGCGTTCTGTACGCTTCTCTGGGTTAGCCCTGGCTGAAAAACATCGCCTAAAAATCCCAACACCAACAAGTAACCCATTCTACAAGTACACTCGAACTGGCAACACCGTGTACTCTCTGCGTTGCACACTCAGAAACTCCGACGCAACGAATCAATCTCACAAACGACAGTCAGCAGGCCAAACGACCAGCGTGCATGGACGGCTCACTTGACTTGGAGATCCTGCGTGGTTCGTCCGAGCGTGGCGCCCGGATACTCGACGCAGCGTTTGGTCTGCGTGCGCAGCAGCCACACGAAATACTTGTGCACACGCGAGAAGATGCGCTCGTCGTCGCACAACACCGCCAATGGGCGTGCCGTGTCGCCGCTGTTCGCACGCTCGCGCAGCCAACCCTGACCGACAACTTGGAAGCAATGCAAATGCATCACACACAACACGATTGGCTTTCGTTCAGCTGCTCACTGCAACGCTGACCAATCAGAATGGAGAAGCTTGAACAACGTTGTATTGGAAAACCAGAGTCTCTGAACAGAAACAAAGTGGATTGAAAAACGAAAAATTCGAGGTATTTGAGTGCGCACCTGCGGCAACATTGCCGCTCGTTTCACATTGCCCAGTTTCAACGTGGCGCCGTCGCGTTCGAACACCCGATTACACGCTTCTTGCAGTCGATCGATAACTGACATTTAAAGACAAATATGTACGATTTTGGATGAATAACTACCACACAATACTACATCTAACACTCTGACACTTTAACAGAAGTTTTTCGCGAAGTCGAAAACAGATAACAGAAAAAAATTATTTGAAAAAGGTCGAAAGGATCAGAGAAAACTAATGCGAAACAAACTAGTGGAGCATCCGTTGACCAGAAAATCGTAGTTCGACGAGTTCAACAGCAGCAGTCTATCCATGGACACGATCACAATCGAGTACAAATGCTGGAAGCCGCGCGCTTTCGAGTCGCGCAGCGTGAACGTGCACGAGAGACAGTAGCCGTTGTCGGCGTCACCGAAGAACACCGCACCTTGGCGCTCTGCATTTGTGGAAAAAACATGGCATACAGCAAATCCAATGAAACTGCCAACACAAACAGCACGCTGACTTGAAAAAAAAACACGGCCAATCGGCTATTATGAATCTGAAGTCTGTCAGACCTAGGGTTAGGGGCTTTGAAAAAAAATTTTTTTTTATTTTTTTTCGTTTTTAAAAAAAAATTGGATTTTTTTTTCAAACTTAAAAAAAAATTTGAAAAATTTTTCTTCTACTTTGCTCTGAAAATTCGATTTATGGCATAATTTTTTGAAAGTTCAAACCAAATTTTCTTCCCAACTTCTTTGTGTGCTTAGGTACATGTCATTATTTGGTCATTTTGACCGACGTACTCCATGTTTTTCGATTTGGATGACTTCTAGAGTCAATTTTTAGCGTTGAAATGACTTAACTGAATTGAAATATCGTTTCAGAAATCGTTTTCTTGCAACTTAGAACATGTTTTTTCAGTCGGTGGTAGTAGGGTTAGGGGCTTTGAAAAAAAATTTTTTTTTTATTTTTTTTGTTTTTTTTTAAATTTGGATTTTTTTTTCAAACTTAAAAAAAATTTGAAAAATTTTTCTTCTACTTTGCTCTGAAAATTCGATTTATGGCATAATTTTTTGAAAGTTCAAACCAAATTTTCTTCCCAACTTCTTTGTGTGCTTAGGTACATGTCATTATTTGGTCATTTTGACCGACGTACTCCATGTTTTTCGATTTGGATGACTTCTAGAGTCAATTTTTAGCGTTGAAATGACTTAACTGAATTGAAATATCGTTTCAGAAATCGTTTTCTTGCAACTTAGAACATGTTTTTTCAGTCGGTAGGCCATGAGATGAACATGATATTTTGTTGATTGGCGTATGTTATAGGTCTACAATGGAGTTGTGCGATATATTGTTAAACAATTGGAGCGGAGATGTTGGTTAATACCACATCACACGACCGTTTTTCAGATACCCGATAACATGGCCACATGTTAAAACTTGCGTGCTGAGCTAAACTAACGTGTTAAACTTGCGTCTGTCAGTTGCCCGCAACGTGATCGCGAAATCATGGTACGTGTTTTCGATACGATGATTTGAAGAGTGGGCTCTCGCCATGTGGCAGATAGCATAGCTGGTTGAACCTGAAAGTAAGTGTCTTGGGGGGGGGGGGGCGACCGGGTCGACAGGGGTTGCCGACTTAGCTACAGCAAACAGGAATTTTTGAACACAGTCAAATTTTGGTAATTTTCTAAAGAGGAACAACTAAGAACGGTTCAATATTCAAGTACACGTCGAAAATTGTCCTGTTTTACTGTTGAAAATGCAACTTTCCCTCTATGAAATGGACATAATTTCAATAAAACACGATTTTCGCTCTTATAGTTTTCCGGATCGTTCTGAAAATAGTCTAGATGAACTCAGCTCGACGAGACGCTTCGAACAAACCTAACTTGTAAAAAAAATTAAAAAAATTTTTTTTTTAATTTAAAAAAAAATCCGGATTTTTTTTCCCCTAACCCTAGTCAGACCTCAGACGTAAGGGACACTTGATTTTGATACAGAATCCATGACTGGGCCTTCAGCAGAATTGAACTGGAAAGCTGTGTTTTTCGATACGTAGCGACTTTTGGACACCCGGACAGCTCCGAAAAAAAGCAGCTCGACTGACCGGGACAGATTTCGCACGACAAGCTGCGCAGACAGGCGTGCTTGACCATCTCATGCACGACGCTTCTGTAGGGCCACTGGCTGCCGACGTAGCTCGTTCGATCCGCGTCGTCGTTCGTGAGGAAACTCGGATAGGCGGAGCCACTCGACGTGCACGCCGCGCAGCGGTCAGCCTCGCACAGCTGGAAAACAGTGCACGCAATCGCACAACACCGACAAACGATTTTGGTGCACTTGACGTGTTCTTGGAATGAAACATAGCCTGTTTGTTCGAGTGTGTCAATCCGAATTGACGCCATCGGCTCCGCAGCATGGGAAGCATCCCGAAGTTTCAGTTGGATGCAAAGACAGATAGCTTCGCATTTTCATGAGCGGAGAATTGAGAACCAACGTCAAACGAGCAACCATACCAGTCGTCAGCCACATGAGATTTTGAGAGCAAATGACGTGATTTTTCGGTCAAACACGTTCGGGTCCAAATAAATCAACAATGCACTGTGCCATGAGAACACAAGGGAGAAAGCCGTGCATTTGTGTTCGCACGGACCGTTGTTTGCTCGTCGACATACTGCTGCAGCGTCTCATAGCTGCCGTGGAAGTGCTTGCGTCTGCACGGTGACGCGGCTCGCACGTGGGCACCGTTGCCGTGCTCAGCAGTTGATCGTGCCCCGATGCTCGTCGTCGTCGCTGCCGTGCTGCTGCTCGCACGAACTTCAAAATTGCCAGAATCAGGCGACTCCGTCGTGCCAGCAAGATTCGCAACTGAAATTGTTCACCTCTGCAGTCTGGACGTTTCATCAAATCATTCAAGCTGTCAAGCACAAGTACAGTGTTTAATTGTATTGGCGCAAAAGTGCAAACATTTTATTGCCGTCCACTCCACAACCGAACCGAATCAACATATTATTAACCTTTTTATTTGTTAATATTAGTACCAAGCACAACAACAGCACCTAATTTCGGCAACCAAAATTTTGGTAAGTTTTGATGAATGAGGAATGGGCCGGGCGGGCGGCTTACCACAACGCTTACCATCCCCACACCACAAGACCAGCAAGCACCACCAATCCTCGCGGCGTCACACGGGGTGGTGGCGACCATGGAACAAAACAAACAAACAAGCAAAAACGAAACCAAAGCCAAAACAAATTGCAAGAAGTGACGCCAAACGCCAAAGCATACCATTTTCATTGTCTCCATCTTCTTCGCGAAAAACTTGCGTTGTGAACAAAATTCGGGGACCATGACTTTCGCAAAAAATACACATTGAAACAACAGCGTTCATAATGGAATTAAGAAATTTGGTCAGGTTATTTCTGAACTCCGCTCGTTGATCATGATCTGCAGCATAGTTGTTCCAGAGCCGAGGGGTTGGAGGGGGGGGGGGGCGATATAGATAGCTGGAGCAAATTTTCCAGATAGATAGATAGCTGGAAAATTTTGGGGGGGGGCGCGGGGGGGGCCATGTGACTTTGGGGGGGGGGGCCGGTCAAAATTTTGAAATTTGATAGATAGATAGCTAAAACGTTAAAAAGCTATAAAAACAGCTAAATAAAGCTTAAAATAGGCTAAAAATCAAGTATAAGTGCGTATTTAACCTAAAATTAGCAAAATTTTCAAGAATTTAAACACAGGAATATAAAAAAATTCATTCATTTGTCTTTGGTAAATTTTCTGCTGCATTGGAATAGACAGGAGAGTCCGCCCAGCCGCCAGCACTCTTTGTTTTGTTTTGTTTTGAAACATGTTCAACTGAATGTGATTGCGTTTTTGTTTTGAATCACATGTGCTCTTTTGTGCGACGTTTCGTGTTGTTTTCTTTTTTCTTGTGTTTGGTGCAAGTGTGTGTCCATGTCACAGCTCTTTTTATCTCGCGTTTTTCTGTGTGCTCTTGCGGCTTTTGTGTTCAGGGCATTCTTTTTGTTAACTAGCACTGCTACTTGCTTGCTGTTGCTCATCACTTGCTGTTAGCTGTATTTGGGATGGCACAGGAAAAATAAGAAGAGCCCATAAACAAAAAAAACAAAACAAAAAAACAAAAAAAACAAAAAAAAACAAAAAAAAACAAAAAAAGAGAAAAAAAAACAAGTGAGAGAAAAACTGTAATGAAGAAAAGAAAAGCAACTGTGCCGTGTTTGTTTTGCTTTCTCTTGCTTAATTTAATCGTGCCTGAATGTCAATCGTGGTCGTTGTGTGCTGTCTGATGTTGTCGGTTCGTGATCGCGCTATTTTATTTATTTCTTCTTTCAAGCTTCAATTGTGTTTGCGCGTTTTTTTTTAACATTCATTGTTTCTGACTGTCGACGGTTGGTTTTATTTTGTGGATTTTGTTTCTTTGTGTGAATACCCGGGCAGTCATCTGCCCATTCGTTTGCATCGACTTTTTGCTTGCTTTCATTCATGCATTCACCAATTTCATCAATAATCTTGTGTTTCTTTAGGTTTTTTTTGTGACATCAATTGTGTTTGTTTTGCATAATGGAAGTTTTGTGAATGTGTTGATGTGAACTGGCCGTGAGGCTTACAAATAAACTTGAACTATTGAACTAAAAATTTTGAGCAAAAATGGTCAATTTTGGTCAAAAATTGACTCATTTTATGTCTTCGAAGACAAAATTTTTTAGATAGATAGCTGGCTGAGAAATTTTTTTTAGATAGATAATAGCTGAGCCGAAAAATCTTCTCTGATAGAGATAGATTCAAAAATTTTTGGGGGGGGGCCGGCGTAGGGTTGTTAAAAAAAACAAAAATCGTCATTTTTGTTTTTTTTTAAAAAAAAAAATTTTTTTTTTAAAAAAAAAAATTTCAAAAATCAAAGTTGTGCTAAATCAATCAGGGAGTCCGAAGAACCACATATGATATGCAAGCGCCTCCCGAATGACACCCGTATGGCGGAACTTTGCAGATTTTGTTTTGGTGACCTCAATTACCCCTTTTCCAAACCGTCACCATGCCTCTTCTTGTGTTTTGACCTCCAAAACGTCACTAATTGTCCCCAGCTAAGCTAATGCTAAAGTGAAGACAAACATACCGCCTTGAAATTCGATCAATTCTTCTGATGGTGTCGCGACGACACGACACGAAGCAGCAACCAGACAACGTAGCGCTTGCAAACGGTGCAGCGAGCACAATCGGACGCTCTGCGAGGCTAATCGTCACCTTATCTGCATCGGAAATGGTAGGCTAAGCTTTGGGACGCTCAAAAACTTCATCGCAGATGTTGTCGAAGCCTAAAATCAGTCGGTAAAACGGCCCAAAATCGACTGCTAAAGGTTTTACGAGGTATAATCAAAGAAAATTTTTGTTGAACTTTCGAAAAATTGTGCCAAAATTGAGGTTTTCAGAGCATATTAGAGGAAAATTTTTCGAATTTTTTTTTTAAAAAAAAAAATCGGCATTTTTGTTTTTTTTTAATCACTTTTTTTTTTAAAAAAAAAAATTTTCATTTTTGTTTAACAACCCTAGGCCGGCGGCCGGCCCCCCCAGGCCCCCCCCCCCTAGAACAACTATGATCTGCTCTGCAGTAGCGAAAGCGGGACCTTGGTTGAGGGGGGGGGGTGTTTGCCAAATTTTAGAGGGGGGGTGTCAGGTGCCTTCTCGGTCAGGGGGGTGCACGGGCAGCAAATTTTCCTGAGGGGGGTGCGGCGTGCCCAGAAAAATTTCGTGAGGGAGGGGGGGTGCACGGGATCGCACGGGTGGGTAATACCAAATTACCAAAACACAAACGAACAATGCTAAAATTACGATATTTTTGGGAAAAATTGAGATGAGATTGACCTAGAGATGTCAAGAAAAAAAAAATTTCTATTTTTTTTTTTTAAATTTTTTTTAAATTTTTTTTTTAAATGAAAGTTGTTCAGAATTTTTCAGGGAGTCCGTACCGTGGGCCCAAAAAAAATTTCGAGGGGGGGGTATGGTACCGTGGGGGGGTGCCGACCAAAAAGTGAGGGGGGGGGTCCAACCTATGGTAACGTGGGACCCCCCAGGGGGGTCCCATGGGGGGGGTGCATTTTTTCAAAATTTTCTGTGGGGGGGCCCACCCCCCCTCACCCCCCCATGAAATTTTTTCGCTTAAATTTGAAAGGAAAAACGCTAAATTTTGCTGCAAAATCTTTGAAATTACAATGAAGATGGTCAAGTTATCATATATTCAGCTTATATTATGGACTTTATAGACAAAAAATCATGATTTTCGAAAAAAAATTTAGGGTGTGCAGAAAATTTTGGGGGGGGGGTGTCCGCCAGACAAAATTTCATGGGGGGTGGGGGGGGGGTGTCGGCCAAATTTTCGAGGGGGGGGGGTACGATGGGGGGGGTGCCCGGTTTTAGGGGGGGTGGCACGGTGCCCCCCCCACCCCCCCCCCCACCCGACGGTCTCGGGTGCTCTGGGGAGGTGTACCTAAAGATGTCAAGAAAAAAAAAATTTTCTATTTTTTTTCTTTTTTAAAAAAAAATTTTTTTTTTTTAAATTTTTTTTTTTTAAATGAAAGTTGTTCAGAATTTTTCAGGGAGTCCGAATATCACCATCTGAGGAGCCACCGACTTACCATATGACCCCCACTCATATGGGAGGAGGGTGAAAATTTCAGACTTGGTTTCGGCGACCCCATTTTCCCACCGACGACATCACGTCTCGTGTTTTGCCTCTCAATTCACCTCAAATAACATGGAAACAAGTTCCACAACAAACCGGTGTGATCATGCTGACGACACGAGGCGAAACAGCAACGAGCAACCAACGAAGTTACGCTTGCAGTGGCAGACAGTGCAATTTCCACCTTTCGAGATCCTGAAAAACGATGCGTAAATGTGAGTTCTCTGCTTCTATCTCACCTTAGCGACATCGGAATTTGTTGAACTAGCCTTTGCGACGCTCAAGTACTTCAATGCGCGAGTCGATCATCACTCACCAAGGCTGAAAACAGTCGATAAATCAATCCAGAATACCACCTGCAGCGTTGAAGACTAAGTGACAAGGTAAAGTCAAAGAAAATTTTTGTTGAACTTTCGAAAAATTATGCCAAAAACGGCATTTTCAGGGCACATTAAAAAAAAATTTCAAAAATTTTTAATAAAAAAAATAAAAAAAAATGCTCATTTTTTTTTACTTTTTTTTTAAAAAAAAATTAAAAAAAAAAAATTTTTTTGACCCTTACATCTTTAGGTGTACCCCCCCCCACCCCCCCCCGCCCACGGTACTGGTCCGAATATCACCATCTGAGGAGCCACCGACTTACCATATGACCCCCACTCATATGGGAGGAGGGTGAAAATTTCAGACTTGGTTTCGGCGACCCCATTTTCCCACCGACGACATCACGTCTCGTGTTTTGCCTCTCAATTCACCTCAAATAACACGGAAACAAGTTCAACAACAAACCGGTGTGATCATGACGACACGAGGCGAAACAGCAACGAGCAACCAACGAAGTTACGCTTGCAGTGGCAGACAGTGCAATTTCGACCTTTCGAGATCCTGAAAAACGATGCATAAATGTGAGTTCTCTGCTTCTATCTCACCTTAGCGACATCGGAATTTGTTGAACTAGCCTTTGCGACGCTCAAGTACTTCAATGCGCGAGTCGATCATCACTCACCAAGGCTGAAAACAGTCGATAAATCGATCCAGAATACCACCTGCAGCGTTGAAGACAAAGTGACAAGGTAAAGTCAAAGAAAATTTTTGTTGAACTTTCGAAAAATTATGCCAAAAACGGCATTTTCAGGGCACATTAAAGAAAAAATTTCAAAAATTTTTAATAAAAAAAATAAAAAAAAATGCTCATTTTTTTTTTACTTTAAAAAAAAATAAAAAAAAAATTTTTTTTGAAGCTTACATCTCTAGATTGACCACCATGAGGGGGGTGCACACTGCACAGCACGCCCCCCGCACTTTCACTACTGGGGCCGCCGCCTAGGGGGTTTGCATTTGAAACGATTTTTTAAATTTTTTTGATAGAAAAAATCCGATTTTTTTTAAATTTGAAAAAAAATAAAAAAATACTTTGCTCTGAAAATTCAATTTTTTGGCATTGGCATAATTTTTTGAAAGTTTAAAAGGTACCACATGTTTTTTTGATTTGAATAACTTGCCGCTCTCCGTTGCTCTTCCTTTCCCATTGAGAAAAACTTTGAGAATTGATAAATTGATCTCAGGTCCATTAAACATTCTTGCTTTAAAAAAAAGAAAAAGAAAACAAACAAACAATTACATTGTGTTCAATGTCCCCTTTCACTTCAACTTTTTCTAAACTTGCCAACATTGCCCTGCTTGTGGTCGGAAAATGTTTGTGGTGTTCCGTTGCTAATCCTTTTGTGTTCTTTTAGGATTTCTTTTGTTAATACGTCAGAAACTTCAGAAGCCAGTCGAGTTTCGTCTTGTGCACTGAGATTGTGCGGCAATTTGAATTCGTATTCGTATCGTCGATGAAGTGGATTATCTGTTTTGTTTTGAACAGTTTTGATCGGGCAGTCATGAGTTTGATTCTCGCTAGTTATTTTATTTGTTAATGTTTCGTCGTGTGTGACAGTTTTAGTGATTGATAACTTGTTTTGAAAAAAGTTCAAAATTCAAATTCTCAGAACCTCAGCTCAGTCAGAGTCAGCTCAGTCAGTTCATCGTGTTTTGTTCGTGTGGTGGTGAATGCGTGATGTTATTGATTGTTTCATTGTATTTTGTACTAACGGGTATTACCTATTTCGATGCTTCGGCATCGTGTCACTACAGTATGACCGTTTAAACATGGCAGCTTTTTTCAGGGTGCAAGGAGTGCGCGAAATTTGAATCAAAGAAAAAAGTTTTTCAGAAACCCAACTGCGTGTCAAATTTTACATGCTTCTGAAAATTAATTGGTAATTCGTGCTATTCTGTTTATTATTTCTACCTTTGCACACTCGATTGGCGGATATCTTAGCATTTTTGAGAAAGGAAACTCCTAGTCTGCGACTAATCTCGCCTTGAATGAGACTGCCATATTTATTCGGCCATACCGTACCTTGGTACGATAAACGTTACATCGTTATCGTTACATCGTTACATCGTTAAACTTCTAGTTCTGTGGTCAATTTTTGGCGTTGAAATAATTTTTAACTGAATTGAAATATCGTTTCAGAGATTGGTGTGTAGCAACTCAGAACTTTTTTTGAGTCGGTAGGGCCAAACTATGAGATCTTGTTGTTTGGTGTGGATGTGTGTATAAAATGGGTCTGCAATGGAATCGTGCGATATAACGTTAAAAAAACATTTGTGTGTGTGTCATTTTTGGCTTCGGACTGCAACGTTATCTCGCAAATGCGGAACGGGACAGCCCTGCTGCGGCGGGACGGGAGTGGGACACTGCGGGCGGGGGGGGGGACAGTCAAAAAATTTTTCGGCACGGGCCGTGCGGAACAAGGGGTTTGCGGGACGGGGACGGGACTGTACCGTACCGTCTCGCACGCGGGATAGGATGCCCACGCCCCACGCCCACCCCATTTTTTGCTGCCCCCACACTGGCTGTGTTTAGTTTTGAAAGTGCAATATTCGAACTCAGCGCGTCAGCGCGGTTCGAATGCATCTATTTTTGTCGACCACCAGATTTTCCTTTGGCATTTTTTATTTAATTAAAAAAATTGGATTTTACTTTTTTTCGATCTGGAAACGGGGATGAGGTCACCGAAAAATTGTTATTTCAGAATCACATCTTAAATTGTGACTTGAAAATGATTTTATGGTAACAACAGAATTAACGTTTTAATCGTCATTATTTCGTAAAAGCAATACGACAAAATAACAAAACTATAAAAAGTACCCATATAATAAGCTCATCAATCACACCAAAGCACACCAGAACTGAGTTTTGCTTGCGTTTTTGTCACGTTCATTTATTGTCATATGAGACCGAGATCAAAGTCCAAACGTGGTTGATTGCGGTTGTTGGCGTTGATGCCGCCGAAGATGCGTCGCAAATAGTCGTCAATCGTAAACGCTCTCCGAGGCCGTGGCTTGATTGGTCGATCAACGACATGAATGATGCCATTGGTCGCCAACTGGTCGCAACTGGTGACGTGACTTTGCTCAACCCGCAGCGTGTCGCCTTTGCCGCTGCTGCGCAGCAGGCCACCGGCCAGCGTGTGCAAACGAGGCTGCGACGAGAAGCTTGCGAACAAACCAGCATCTGCGGACAGACCCAACGAATGACAGCATACGCTTCCTAAACAAAGATGGGAATTCTTTTTTAAAAAAAACGACCGGATTTACCGGATTTGAATTTATCTTTTAGAGCTTGAATTGAAAACAGTCAGATGCGTAAAAAACGCACCCGTCACGATGTGATTTTTAATGAATTGCTGCATCTTTGTTCTATTCACTGTCATGGCCTCCATTTCCTGTTCTGTGAATCCGTTGTTCACAGCATCGTTGTCCGGCACAAAAATAGTAGCACTAGAGTTCACTGGCAGATCGACGTCGGCTGCTAGCAACAGTTCAGTGAACTGACTGAGTTCCGGCTTCGATTCCAGAATTTCCACCAAACTTTTTGTTGGCACGTCCAAAACCTGAAATGACACAATAGAAAGCAATGCAGCAAAAATGACTTTGAGTGATTGCAGTCAGTGACCGCAGTGCAAAGCAAAAGCCAGTGACAGACTCGATCAACAAGATGCACAATTCCGTTGCACGTCTGAATGTTTGCTTTCGTGACGCGCGCACAGCCAACATTTGCAGTGACTTCCTTCAACGGTTGGAAAAAGTCGATGAACAGAGGATTGCGTATGCCGGTAATCGGCAGTTGAACGCCTGCGTTTGTTGTGACGGAGCGCAACGGTTGCATCGGACTCAACACCATTTTGTCGGTCACCAAGTGGTTTTTTATCACTTGGAATAGTTGATCAGGCGAGTTGGTTGGATGAGACTAGAAAAAAATGTAAACTACCGTTTGGAAAAAGGTTTAGAAATGCAGTTATTAACCAGCGACTTGCCCGCAGTGCATCCGGTGGTGGCACAAATACGGTTAACGGATTCTCCTGTTGTTCGTCTCCGAAGAACGTCTCCAATATCTCGGTTCCTTTTACCAATTCACCGAATGACTGATCATATTTGCCGATGACAGTCAACGAGTCAGCCACTGAAGAGGGAAGTTTTTGAAACCGGCATTTTGCAAAGCAACTAGCATAAAAACAGTGCTCGAACTGACTATGATCCGGTATGAGCACTTTCGACAAGACATGAATGACGCCATTGCGCGCCATACGATCGCCGATCTCCACTGGCACCCCGCCGAAGTGCAGCAGACGATCGACACGACTTGCGTTGATCGGTCGACGCATCGAGTTGAACACGATCGCATCGTAGTCTTGTACGGCGCTCGCACACAGCGTGCCGGGAAGGATCAGCTCACGAACAAAATCTGCAACACTGTTGGTGGTCATGGTGATGCAACGTTTGGCTTGACACGCACATGAAAACACAACATGGTCAAGCGGTCTGAAGCCCTGGTTATGTATACCAGAAACGTGGGTTCGATTTCCACCGACCACTCGGCTTAACAAAAACAATTCCGATGATGCCTGCATCTCATTCCAAATTCAAACTTTAAAATACCCCGACTTCGTGAATGAAAACAATTCAAACAAAGAAAAACAAGTGTACCGTACGCAGCACACCACTACTGATTGACAAAAAAATAAGCATGAGACGTTGAAACAGTGGCAGGAAATGCAGGAAAACCAGTACCGAACCTTTGTAGCACCCAACCCTGTTCTGTATTTTCTCTTGCATATCGCGCGGAAGCTGTGTAAAGGCATCGTTTGTGAATGCCAGGATAGTCAAGCCGTCTTTATTTGAGTCTTCTAATAGACGATCGCGCAAATCAGCCGACGTTGCGTCGATCACTGTGAAAAACAACAACGATTTTTCAGCATATACAATAAAAATTTTACAATTCGTTCAAAATCGTTTAAACGAACGAGACGCAAGCACTGAGAAGCGCTGATCTTGGCCGATGATCTCCCAGAGGGTCTGCTCAGCCGGTTGCATGACGCCGTCCAACAAATGTACCACTCCATTCGTTGCCAGTTTGTTTTTGGCAACCAGAGGCACGCAATTCGCGGTGATAAACTGCGAAATAAATATTGACAAAAATTTTTCAATGTGAAAAACGTTTTTCTAAATCACAGCAGCAATATTGCACTTACATTCAGCGGATATGTGAAACGATTGATGCGAATGGTCGCATGCGGCTGCAGCGTCTCGAGCACTGTGTCGTCACCCCACCGATGACTCGGCTGCCCTCCTTCAACGATGTGCGCTCGCACTAGTTTGCGCAAAAAGTCGCCCGTCTGCTCGCCGCTAGTCAGAACGACTGGCAATGCATCCTGAGAAACGAACATTTTGCAAGTGAAAATCAGAAAAACTGTGGGATGCTTCTGTTTTTTTTTCACCTGAATTTCATTCATATTTCTGAGCGCTTCGTTGATGGGTGCAAACACCGTGTAGTTGCCGCCGTCATTGAACAAGCTCAACAGACCAGCGTCGTCACTGAGCTCCAACATTTTTGTCGCATCCGATTTCTCTAGAACGACCGTCAGTGGCTCCAAGTTCAACTCTGCAACATGTTCAACTTGACGAAAAAATGATCAAAAACGTAGCATTCAAAGATTAGAATCACCGCTTTGACAGCCGCGTTGGCCCATTTGGCGTGTCCATCCATGGCAGCACTCGTGTGTTTGTGTTTTCGTCGTTTTGCGGCCTCGCGTCGTTGTTTCGATGGTGCACTTGTACACGGCGCCCGTGTCCATGCAGCTCGTCTTCACCATGTGCCAGCCGCCAGCACTGCTCGATGAAGCGACCTGCGAGAAGAGCGACGACGACGACATCGATGAGCCCGCGCTTTGCTCGGACGACGACGATGATGGTGCCTCGGCGCTCAAATAATCTACTGGGGGCAGCACCGTTGTTTTCTGTCCATTCGAGGCGATTTGCTCTTCTTCTTCCTCAACCTCAGTCTCTTCGCGCTTGCAAACGTTCTCGCTGTAAAAAACGAGAGTCGTTTTTTGTCTTTCTTTTTTCGACTATGAAGCCTTTTGATTCCAATTGGTTTTGGTCGCTAACCCTTTCCACCATGGCTCAGCAGACATTCCAAATGTGAACGACGATGCGCTACCGTGGCTTCCGGCCAGTCGCTCAAACAAGGAATCAAAGTCGAGTGGCCTGAAACGACGTTCCTCTGAAGAATGATCACCGACGAAACTGTCCGCAGATTCGCCCGAGTCTGAGCTCATTACAACGGCATCGCGGTGAATTGTCTGCAAGAAAAAATCTGTTTTTTTGGATAATTTTAAAGTATTTTTGACCGCTTCTACTTTTCCGTTGGCGTTAGCACAAAATGAAAATAACCAGGCTTAGGCCCATTACGTTCACTCTGTCGGTTTCGGATGGCAATCGCTGGCGATCATGCCGGTGGTAGACCCGCGTTTGATGAGCACTCGTTAGCTCAACGACGAACAATGCAGCAAACGCAAAAATCAGCGTTTTCATTGTGCCTTTAGTTTTCAAGTGTTATCTAAAACAGAGAAGCCGTCCAAACACATGTTTTTGTCGGGACACTTTGAACAGAGAAGAAAATGCAGACTACACAACGCTGAACGAGGTGAATATTGAAGTTTTCGATTCATGCGAGTTGCCAGCACAATCGAAGTTCGTTATAAACGCAACCAGGAGGATGTAAACAGCGAAACAACAGCAGCCAACACCGGATGTTTTCTTTAAGACAATAAACGAAAGGAGCAGACGAATGAAGCAAAGTTGTAAACATCGAAAGTTTTGATAACTTTCAAATAAAATCACGTTTCATTGCACCTTTTCAACAACGGAAGCACTGCGCTGTATCTGATAACACATTTTATAAGCCGATCTCAAGTTTATCAAAGATATCGCACACCTTTTTTCGCGAACCTTCCAGAGAACGCGTGCTGAACAATTTTTAAGGTTTTAGCTTTTTCAATAACAATGCAAAAAATAAAAATGCCACACTGCAGTCTGAAAAGTTTGTTTTTAACCCAAAACGTGCAACACAAACGAGATTTGACCAATGTGTTTTATGCATCATCAGCACGGTGACAACTGCAAACAAATGGGGACGTTTGCATCGCAACTAAAATACATGCCATTATGTACATGTACCTGTTGTTCGAGTGTCGTTTGCATTTATGCGCTGGAGCGCTGTTATTATTTAGTTTTTTAATTTGTGATTGCACGCTGTTGATGATGGTGTCGAACATCGTTTATACGTTGTTTTTTGAATCACACTAGCAGTTTGACGCGATGACTACGGATTATTTCACAATACCCGATTTACCGACATTTATTTGCTTCTGTTTTCCTGGAAAGAGAAACGTGTTGATTTTTTAAACCAAGTTCATGCGTTTAAATTCGTTGATAACGGTTATTGTTTGGGGCAAGCTTTCCGTTTTTATTTGTAGCTCGAGAACCCGCTAAATTTCTAAAAGTGCTTTTCAAACGTTTCAAATATTTATTTTCCAAGCTTTTCGATTCGGTATCAATTCAATCAGCCAATCAGTGTCAGTCAATGTCAAAAATGATTCTTTTATAACTTTTTCTCTTGATTCCGTTTCACTGATTTTGCAATTGTTGAGAAATTTTTTTCTTGGCTAATTCAATTTGCTGTTCCCGTTTGTTCTCGGTTAGTTCTCCCCCCTATCAAACTATCCCAGCGAGAATATTTGATCGCCTGACGATCACCCATATTTTCTTGGCTTCTTCACGCTGGTTCCCCCCCGGATGAAAAAAAAATCAAATAAAAACCCAAAAAGTTTAACTTTTCCTTTGCATCAGCGAGACAAGACAGTGCATAATTGTTGTTTTGAACCTTTTTAGTAAAAAGTTTAAATTTAAAAATCAGAAAACATATATTTGAGTATGATACAAAAAACCAACCGACAAAAATAATGTCGACTCGGTGGTGGGTGGGTCGTGGGTGGATGGCGATGGCAATACATGTATGTGCATTACCGGTTAAAATAATCAAAAGCAAACCAAAACTACAAATAATGTACGTTCGGTGGCATTAAAAAAGTTTGGGAAAACATGTAAAATAATTGCTGCGTAACTCCGCGAAATATGTATTTACGAGTTGCAAAAAAATCCGTTACAGATTCTGCCATTTGCACTATTGAAAATCCTTTTCACTTGCCGTATTTAAACGTTGTTTACATCCTTTTTGGATTCGTTCGTCCAAGCTCGGATTGGATAAATAAAGGAAAAAAATTTTGATTTTTAATTTTTTTGTCACATAAAAATCTCCTCTTAAAAAATCTTTCAACAAAAATGTCGGAGTGCTACATTATGAAAGGGCGTGCGTTCATTTGCGTCCCGTTATTTCCGGCCCACGCATTTCCGGCCCAACATTTCCGGCCCACTCATTTCCGGCCCACTCATTTCCGGCCCACCCATTACCGGCCCCGTTCATTTGCGTCCCACGCATTTCCGGCCCACTCATTTCCGGCCCACCCATTACCGACCCAGCCCAATAATTCGCTTCAGTGACTTCAACTACCACCCCTTCTATATTTCATTAGGAAACTCACATTGATCAGGCGGTTACACTTTGAACTAGGGTTCGAATTTTTTAAATTCTTTTTTTCAATCGGATTTTTTCGTGATGCATCATTATTAAGAAATGTGCATGTGCTGTAGCGGTGCCCCTGCCCTATAACACAGGAAAGAAAAATGCAAAAACTAAATTGATCATTTTGATCGTTGAATCGTTGAATCGAATCGTTGAATCGAATTTTCACCTTATCAAAAAGGCTTGGCTTAGGATTAGGATTAGGTTTAGGATTAGGAATGAATACGATTAGGAAACACAACTGGTTGTGAATCCACTGATCCACATGTCCAAATTTGGTTAGAGGGGCAATTTTCATAAAATTTTTTGCTCATTTTAAGGATTAAAATGAGTGAATTTGGCTCTGTGTTCAATGCAAAATTCGAACTCAGCGCGTCAGCGCGGTTCGAAAGCTCTTATTTTTGTCGACCCATGTGTTGTTGTCATTAAAATTGAAAGTGCTAAATCAATCGGAACAAAGCAATAAATAAAAACACAACTGATTCATCGACGAAATTCAAACTGAGACATTTTTTCCAATGTCAGGAACAAATCGGAGCGAAATGAAAACTAAAACCGAAATGAAAATTTTAAATATTTTTGTTAAAAGCATGTCGGTGAGCAGGTAGTACAGTTTAGAGTGCACTTTCAGTTTATTTTGTTGTCCGTGGCGAAATACAACGAAGGAAGAATTGATTATTAGGCTGGGCCGGTAATGGGCGGGCCGGAAATGAGTGGGCCGGAAATGAGTGGGCCGGAAATGTCGGGCCGGTAATGGGTGGGACGGTAATGGGTGGGCCGGTAATGGGTGGGCCGGAAATGTCGGGACGCTAATGCGTGGGCCGGAAATGCGTGGGCCGGAGTTGACCCCGCACCTTATGAAAGAAATGCACATGCATCTTCATCAAAAATCCATTCCACTGGCACGGGTGCAGCGGCTGCACACGCACAGCATCTATCTATCTGTGGGGAAGTGTCGGGAACCAAACTGTAAAACTTGTCGATGCGGAAAATGGATTAGAAAACAAACCAAAACAATGAACTGATTCAATTTCTCTTTCAATTCACCAGTTTTTATTGTTCCGAATGCTGTGAGCTCTGTTTGTCTGTTCCCTCTTCCGCTTTCGTTACTGAATTGTGTTGTGTCTTTGTGTACTGCAACCAATTTCACGGACTGCCGGTGATTGATTTCGGAGTGCTACATTATGAAAGAAATGCACATGCATCTTCATCAAAAATCCATTCCACTGGCACGGGTGCAGCGGTTGCACACGCACAGCATCTACCCATCTGTGGAAAAGTGTCGGGAACCCATCTGTAGAGCTTGTCGATGCGGAAAATGGACCAAAAAGCAAACCAGAACGATGAACCGATTTCATTCATCATTACATTATTAGTTTCTTCTTCAATTAACCAGTTTTTTTGTTCCAAAGGCTCTGATTTGAGCTTTGTCTGTCTGTTCTATCTTCCATAGTGCAAGCACGAAGTTTTGAACAACCGATCGAAATGTGCGTCCAAAATTTTTTTATCGTGGCAGCCAGGTGCAACCAACCACCTATCAGCGTGATAGATTCGTTTTTATTGTCAGTTATTTTCCTGAGCCACCCAGTGTGCCAGATTCTCGTTTTCTTGTTTTCTAGGCTACCCAATCAGGGCACGATCAGCCAACCGCCTATCATTTAAGCTTTCTGTTCATGGTCTTCGTTGAAACCTGCAACCAATCACCGTCGTGTCACTTGTTTGGTTTTCTGGGTCAACCAATCAGGACAGCCTCACAGTCACGCACGCCATTGGGATCGCGGACAACGGCCAAAAGCACAAGAATAGCGCCGCTTTATTTTCAGCTTCTTCACCACGTGCCTTGATTGAAGAAGTTGCAACATGGAATTGCATTGTCTTGTCTTTGTTTGAAAGCTAAACGAAAGAAAACTAAATGAGTTGGCTGGCACACCTTTCTAAAACATCTATTTCTATTTCTAAAGCGTGATTGCTTATAATTCACGCTTTGGTTTTCTTTTTGCTGTTCAGTACAAAATATTTCTTTCCCTATGTTGGCCAACCGATTGATTTCCTTGATTGATTGATTGATCGATTGATTCAAAAATGCATTGAGTTTTGAACGACGTTGCTAGAAAGTGGATTTAAGTTTTCAAAACAATAAATCAACTTTCAATTCTGATTCTGTCGTTTCAATGAAGTATGAGCATTGACTTTTGAGCAACAGTGATGAAAATGGGCTTTTATTTATGAAGATTGGCCAAAATCAATTTTCAGTGATATTTTGCTGGTCTCTTGTGCCGCCCCGTTTGTTCAGTTCAGAGATCCTCCGAATTTCGTCTGCAATTGCTGCGTGTTCAGATTGTGCCCTGAGTAGGGTTGTTAAAAAAAACAAAAATCGTCATTTTTGTTTTTTTTTTAAAAAAAAAATTTTTTTTTTAAAAAAAAAAATTTCAAAAATCAAAGTTGTGCTAAATCAATCAGGGAGTCCGAAGAACCACATATGATATGCAAGCGCCTCCCGAATGACACCCGTATGGCGGAACTTTGCAGATTTTGTTTTGGTGACCTCAATTACCCCTTTTCCAAACCGTCACCATGCCTCTTCTTGTGTTTTGACCTCCAAAACGTCACTAATTGTCACCAGCTAAGCTAATGCTAAAGTGAAGACAAACATACCGCCTTGAAATTCGATCAATTCTTCTGATGGTGTCGCGACGACACGACACGAAGCAGCAACCAGACAACGTAGCGCTTGCAAACGGAGCAGCGAGCACAATCGGACGCTCTGCGAGGCGAATCGTCACCTTATCTGCATCGGAAATGGTAGGCTAAGCTTTGGGACGCTCAAAAACTTCATCGCAGATGTTGTCGAAGCCTAAAATCAGTCGGTAAAACGGCCCAAAATCGACTGCTAAAGGTTTTACGAGGTATAATCAAAGAAAATTTTTGTTGAACTTTCGAAAAATTGTGCCAAAATTGAGGTTTTTAGAGCATATTAGAGGAAAATTTTTCGAATTTTTTTTTTTAAAAAAAAAAATCGGCATTTTTGTTTTTTTTTTAATCACTTTTTTTTTAAAAAAAAAAATTTTCATTTTTGTTTAACAACCCTAGCCCTGAGTGAGTTTGGCTGCCACAAATTTTTTTGATGATGCACAAAGTTTCATGGTGGGGATTTAGCAATACCCGTTCCGGCGTTCCGTGTTGCCTCCGTGGTTTTGTTAAAGGCCCAAACCACCCTGCGAAGAACGCAACAAATACGGTATGGCTATGTTGGGGTATGATGGACTATGGATGGAACATAAAGGTTGAACGTAAACATCGTGTATTAAAAAAAGATTTCTGTGGGGTGGGGAAAGGGGGCGGGGGTAGGGTTGGGAAAAATAAATCCGGATTTTTTTTAAATTAAAAAAAATTAAAAATTTTTTTTTTTACAAGTTAGGTTCGTTCGAAGCGTCTCGTCGAGCTGAGTTCATCTAGACTATTTTCAGGACGATCCGGAAAACTATGGTGTTTTATTGAAATTATGTACATTTCATAGAGGGAAAGTTGCATTTTCAACAGTAAAACAGGACAATTTTCGACGTGTACTTGAATATTGAACCGTTCTTAGTTGTTCCTCTTTAGAAAATTACCAAAATTTGACTGTGTTCAAAAATTCCTGTTTGCTGTAGCTAAGTCGGCGGCAACCCCTGTCGACCCGGTCGCCCCCCCCCCAAGACACTTACTTTCAGGTTCAACCAGCTATGCTATCTGCCACATGGCGAGAGCCCACTCTTCAAATCATCGTATCGAAAACACGCACCATGATTTCGCGATCACGTTGCGGGCAACTGACAGACGCAAGTTTAACACGTTAGTTTAGCTCAGCACGCAAGTTTTAACATGTGGCCATGTTATCGGGCATCTGAAAAACGGTCGTGTGATGTGGTATTAACCAACACCTCCGCTCCAATTGTTTAACAATATATCGCACAACTCCATTGTAGACCTTTAACATACGCCAATCAACAAGATATCATGTTCATCTCATGGCCTACCGACTGAAAAACATGTTCTTAGTTGCAAGAAAACGATTTCTGAAACGATATTTCAATTCAGTTAAGTCATTTCAACGCTAAAAATTGACTCTAGAAGTCATCCAAATTGAAAAACATGGAGTACGTCGGTCAAAATGACCAAATAATGACATTTACCAAAGCACACAAAGAAGTTGGGAAGAAAATTTGGTTTGAACTTTCAACAAATTATGCCATAAATCGAATTTTCAGAGCAAAGTAGAAGAAAAATTTTTCAAATTTTATTTAAGTTTAAAAAAAAATCCAATAAAAAAACGAAAAAAAATTTTTTTTCAAAGCCCTTAACCCTAGGCGGGGGAATCGATCGGTCGACCGACCTCGACACGATCGTCAATTGTTGGTTTTGGTTCGATGTTGGCAATTGCAGTCTGTTGATAGAGAAACAGCAAACGACAACGACTTGAATATCGGACCAAACTAAGCCGAGGGCGAAACGATGTCGACGTCGTCAAGCAGCGACTCCAAATTGAATGAAGTCACAGAGCGGCAGCGGACGGATAGCGGTGACGATGGCGGAGGACTTGCGGCTTCAACTGGAATGACCGTATTTTTCAAAAATCTGTTCATGCCATGGGCCACCGTGCCAGATCACGAAATGGAGCAAATTCCGTATCCAATGTTTGAAATGGTGGTGCACATTACCGCCAAAACCATTCAGGTTTGTTAAATTTTTACTTTCGCGATGCGAAAAACGCGGTTCAAAAGAAAAAAAACGTGGTTACCTGTTAAGTTGTTTAATTGGGTTCGCTGAGTCGCAAATGGGTCCATTGAAGTAAGTGGAATCCGTTCAAAGAAGTTTCACAAAGTATCTCGAAGGTGTAGATTTTGAAACATCGTACACAACAGCTCATTGGTTTGCGGCAAAGTTCACTCATATTCAAGAGAATTGTTTCAGACAAACCTGAATGATATACAAATTTCTCAATCCAAGGTGGTAGAGTATAGCCGGCCGGAAGCCGTAGATTTTGAAACATCGTACACAACAGCTCATTGGTTTGCGGCAAAGTTCACTCATATTCAAGAGAATTGTTTCAGACAAACCTGAATGATATACAAATTTCTCAATCCAAGGTGGTAGAGTATAGCCGGCCGGAGGCTGTAGGTCGATCCGGTACCGGTCGATCCGGTACCGGTCGATCCGGTACCGGTCGATCCGGTACCGGTCGATCCGGTACCGGTCGATCCGGTACCGGTCGATCCGGTACCGGTCGATCCGGTACCTGGCAATTTTCTAGGGCGGTCGATCCGGTACCGGTCGATCCGGTACTCGGTCGATCCGGTACCAATTGAAATTTTCAGCTGTTTTACGGGTTTTTAGCGTTCAATTCGTTGTGTTTTCGATTTTTCTTTGGTTTCGGTGATTGCGAAACATTTATGCAGCACGGAAAGACATGAAACCGAACACGATTGTTGGACGACGACGACTTGCGACACTTTGTTGGTTTTGGTAATCGTAATCTGATTCTGAAAAAAGCAAAACAAGTGTACCATATGTTTTTTTTATTTTCTGAACTATTTTCCAAAAGAATAAAGCTCCAAGACGGTGAAAATTTGCAAAATTACCAGCTCAGCAAGAAAAGGAGAACAAAATAAAAATATGAAGACTGATTCGGTTCTCTTTTAGAGTTGAGGAAAAATGTCTGTTGTTTTTATTTCATATTTCCCGCGAAAAAACCTGCGGTAAAATGTTTCAGACATCAGATAAAATGAGAGAAACGAAGAAAAATGGAAAACAAATCAGAAACAAATTGAATTGAATGCTAAAACCGCTGAAAATTTCAATTGGTACCGGATCGACCGAGTACCGGATCGACCGGTACCGGATCGACCGCCCTAGAAAATTGCCAGGTACCGGATCGACCGGTACCGGATCGACCGTACCGGATCGACCGGTACCGGATCGACCGGTACCGGATCGACCGCATGCCATGGCCGGATAAATAAGGCAGTCCTTGTTTCGTTTTCCTTTCGCTCCGTTTTCTTCATGGCACTGTAAAGAACTGTTTCAGTTAGAAATTCGTCGATGAAATGCCTGATAGGTTTTATTTATTGCTTTGTTCCGAATTGATTCGGATTAAGATAGTTTTGGGTTTTCGCTGCCGTTTTCTTTGTTTTATCTGTTGTGGTGTGTGATAATCTTCGCAATCTTGATGTTGTCTTTGACGTGAAAATCTATAGGCAGCGTTTCAAACTTGTTTTGATAAAAATTCAAGTTCAAAGCAACGAATTTTTGCTATTAATTTTTTTTCCAGGCGGCAGCGGTGTTTGGCGTTGGCTTCGTGCTCGCACGGCGGACGCTCAATTGGCGCAAATGGGACGGTCAAAAATTGATGCTGAAAAATCAGGCAGTGCTGCGCAGGTGGATGATTGGAGGTTGGCAAGAATTTTAATGAAACGTTTTAGCTGGTAAAAAAGTAATTTTCTGATTTTTATCTTGCCCATCAGGATCGTTTTTCACAAAGACTTTTTTTGGGATAACTTTTTGGTAGCGAGTGATCACCTGATTCACCTCAACGCCAAACCAAAACACCGGAATTTTGGTTCAGGCTTTCGTGTTTCTTTGAACTTGTGGGGAGCCAAAAATCGAGTTAAAACAAAATAGGACAAGTTTTCACACCAACACTGGCACCCCAACGAACGCCATTCGAATGTCGTTTCTGGTTTAACATATTTCTCGCGTTGTTCTCATTAAAAGCGGTTTTTCCAGGTATGATCGCCGGACCAGCAATGACGTTCGCGCGACTGAAGAACGAAGACGCGCTGGCGGTGTGGGATCGAGCGTATCGCCTTCGGTACAGCCCCGGGCAGGTGCTCACGGACAGGCTCTGCTGGCCTGCAGGCGTCGTCGGCGCGATCGTGGCTCGCGGTCTGAGCGGTGAGCTCGGGTGCTCACGCGGTTTGGCACAAAAGCGGACAGTCGAACGCTGATTGGCCGCTTTGAATTGGCAGCACTGACCAGTCCAACCAGCCAGCGCGATGCAGCCTCGAAATTCTTGTGTCGAAAGTCACGTCACCTTTTCAGTGCCATTTTTCTGTGCGTTGACAAACGGTGTTAAGATGGTGGTGTTCCATTCTTCAGACATATTTGTCTCAACTAATTTTTTGGTTTGGGTGTTGTTCTGAGACGTTCAGCAGCATCCGAGTGAGTGGCTGAGTGGATAGCACTTGGGACTTCCAATCGGAAGGCCCGGGTTCGAATCCGCTCGTGACCACTCGGCTGCCCCGGGTTTAGAGATGTAAGGGTCAAAAAAAAATTTTTTTTTAATTTTTTTTTTAAAAAAAAGTAAAAAAAATGAGCATTTTTTTTATTTTTTTTATTAAAAATTTTTGAATTTTTTTCTTTAATGTGCCCTGAAAATGCCGTTTTTGGCATAATTTTTCGAAAGTTCAACAAAAATTTTCTTTGACTTTACCTTGTCACTTAGTCTTCAACGCTGCAGGTGGTATTCTGGATTGATTTATCGACTGTTTTCAGCCTTGGTGAGTGATGATCGACTCGCGCATTGAAGTACTTGAGCGTCGCAAAGGCTAGTTCAACAAATTCCGATGTCGCTAAGGTGAGACAGAAGCAGAGAACTCACATTTACGCATCGTTTTTCAGGATCTCGAAAGGTGGAAATTGCACTGTCTGCCACTGCAAGCGTAACTTCGTTGGTTGCTCGTTGCTGTTTCGCCTCGTGTCGTCAGCATGATCACACCGGTTTGTTGTGGAACTTGTTTCCATGTTATTTGAGGTGAATTGAGAGGCAAAACACGAGACGTGATGTCGTCGGTGGGAAAATGGGGTCGCCGAAACCAAGTCTGAAATTTTCACCCTCCTCCCATATGAGTGGGGGTCATATGGTAAGTCGGTGGCTCCTCAGATGGTGATATTCGGACTCCCTGAAAAATTCTGAACAACTTTCATAAAAAAAAAATTAAAAAAAAAATTTAAAATTTTTTTTTTTTTCTTGACATCTCTACCCGGGTTGCGTGGGGCTTAATGGTTCGGCAGCATAAACGTCGGCTTTCTTGATTCACAAGATTGCTGTTCCGGTGGCGAGGAACTTAATGACGCATGCATACCAGCGCAGCTTGCCCAACGCCCACTTCTATAGCAGAAAAACTGCTTCTAACGTCGCAGCCCATGTGGTGGACAATGAAAAATTGCGACACTGCCTTTCCCCAAGGGCGTTGGGTAAGGATGAAAAGGGGGCAACAAACAACAACAACAACATCCGATGCCAACAAGTTTACTTTTGTTTTCACAGGCATGGCGTATGGCACGTTTGTCGGTCTGCTTGGTGTGGGCGCCTACGAGTTCTACCTGGCGAAGTTTCCGTCGGATGATTGGAAAGCAACCGAGGCACGATATTGGCGCGCGAAGGCCTGGGTGAAGCAGCTGAAGGAACGCAGCGCAAAGCAGGCGGGCGAGGAGACGAAAACAGCCGATGAATAAGAGCGATTGAGTAACACTGTTCCGTCTCGAGAATCACCTGCGATCACAAATATGCGTGCTCTGATTGTGACACAAACATCCCTCGTCTGTAAGCGTAGAGAACTGTCGCGATCTCTTTTCTTTCCTGGTAGATTGTGATGACAATGTTCGCTCGAGCACAAACATCTAAGCCGCTGCATTTACAAACGAGCAAGTTTTATTTCGACGCGTTGTAACGGAATCAGCACTTGCACGATCCGGCCAGGCAATTGTAGGCTGCTTGGTTGTGCTCAAGTCGAGAGGTGATTATTGCAGCTTTTAGTGCACTCCTAGATTCTTGATATTTCCACGTCGAATTTGTAGAAGACGTGCAGTGAGCGCCTGTAGAATATTTCCTTTGTCCAATTTTGCTGTGATTTTGTTCTCTGCACACATAGACGTTGTGCTTTATTCATGATGTTTACGGGATAATCAGGGTAAGTGTTTCTTTACAATTTTACAAAGTTGAATTTTCGTGTGAAATAAAAGATGCACCTCTCCAAAGTCTCGTTTTCCTCTAATTTTTATCACGATTAACATACACTCCATCAAAAAATAGTGTCGAAATTGCAAAAAACGCACTGAACAACGAGAAGAACCAAAGTGAGTGCAACAAATCTATTTGATGTCGGAGCAGTTCACATTTTTTTCGACTCAGTGCTAGTATTTTTTAGGTCACCGAGCACATTTTTTTTCAATGTTCTCTCAAGATAAATTTGCCATTCACTCTACAACGAAACTAAATTTTCACATTGCGTTGACATTTTACGAATGGGGTACTATTTTGTTTTTGGTTCCAAGGCTCAATGCGGGCGGTCAAGCAGTTTCATGCTTTCACTTGAGGTTATTTGGATTACTGCATCCAGGATGAAAATATTTTTATTTCTACTTATGCGCACGCATTCAGTCGCGGAACCAAAATAAAAGACAATATTTTGCACAAAAAGGGAAACTGTACATGTACATGGCTGATGTAACGCTGCATGCAAGTACAGGGTGATCCATGAATAACGGGTATAATAACGCTGAAGCTTGAATCTTTTTAAACTAAAAATGATTCGCCTGTCATTTCTTATTTTTGCACCGGACTATTTACGATTCACCCTGCATGCGATGGTTGACTGACATTGTTGCACTAAAATGTCCACAATTCACCTAACACCGAATGCTAAACTAAACAAAACAGCAATCACTCCGGTGGTTTGTAGTCCGGGTTCGCACGACGAATCTGCAGCCAGAGCAGCCAGAATGGCGGCCAAAAACCGCTGCAGATCAGCAGCCAGCTGTACACAAACAGCTTCACGCGATTGTGCGGATCGAACGGCAGTGTCTGCAACGAACGATTTCGTTGGCGTTTTTTATTTTTACTTGGTTTCTTGTTAACATTTGTTTTGATTGCCTTTCCGCGGCTGCTTTTTGTTTCAGACGAAACAGAACTCCCAGCATGTTGGGTTTAAAAAATGGGACACATTCTGGATGAATAACAGACGCAAAGCATGAACAAACGAAGGAACACAACTGACCGCTCCAATGTATCCATCCTTCTGCCACCACTTCAACGCTCCACCGCCGCCGCCCCCCGCACGACGCAGCGCCGACGTCGCAAACGCACGCGCGCCCAAACTCGCCACACGTGACACTAGCATGCTTCTAGTGTGAGTGTGGTGAACTCTCTTTTTGTGTCTTAAGAGCTGTTATTCGCACAATAATCCGGAAAACAATCTGCAAATTTTGGTTTCTTCAAGTTTCAACACCACAGGGCGGGACAGGAGAGGAGACCCCCCCCCCTTCGCCTATGAGGGTTCGAAAAAAAATCCCGTGTTTTTAATTGATAAAAAAAAAAAATTCAAAGTGGCACGGGAAACCTGAAAGTCGACAAAAATAGGTGCATTTGAACAAATCGCGTTGACGCGCTGAGTTCTAATTTTGCACTTTCAGAACTAAATAAGGCAATAAAAGGCTATTTATTTTTACCCTTAAAATTGGCAAACTTTCATGAAAATTACCTTCCCGCCAACATCAATTTGGTGTAGGGTTGGTAAAAAACCGGTTTTTTATATTGCCAGGAAAAAAACCCGGTTTCTTTTCCGTTTTAAAACCATAAAAAAACCGAATGCTTCCCAGCTCCTAAACTTTCCAGAACTTGGCATCTTGAACTCAAAATAGGAAATCCATCAAAATTAGTGATTTTGAGCAGCGCAAAATGCTGTTTTCGGGCATACAACCGACCCAATTTGCTATTTTTGCCACCCAATGCCACCCAATTTTTTTTGTTTCAAATCAAACCAATTTCGCTTTTATTGGTTTCCAGGGCAGCCCGGCAGCACGTTCAATAAATTGAAAACAAAGACTGGGCAGTGACCGTGTAGGCGTGGGGAGCGGGGACGGACGGTTGCAAGGAGACCGGATAGCTGACCCCAATTAGGGACGAGATTTGCAGAACTGCAAAGTGAAACCGGTAGCGGATTGCGTTCGAAAAATAACATTTCATCAGTTACCCTTTGCAAATCGACAACATCGTCAGTCAGTCTGCATATGCACTTAGTTTAGCAGTCACCTTGTCTTCATCGTATTTCACTTGACCCTTGCCACAAAAGCTTCTGCAAAATGATGCTTCACCATTTTTGACCACGAAGTTTAAAAAATTTTAAGGTAAAAAACCGGTTCTTTATTTTTTTTCTGAAAAACTGGAAAAAACCGGTTTTAAAACGGAAAAGAAACCGGTTTTTTTCCTGTGCCAACCCTATCCGCATGGGCATGCGGTCGATCCGGTACCGGTCGATCCGGTACCGGTCGATCCGGTACGGTCGATCCGGTACCGGTCGATCCGGTACCGGTCGATCCGGTACCTGGCAATTTTCTAGGGCGGTCGATCCGGTACCGGTCGATCCGGTACCTGGCAATTTTCAACTGTTTTAGCATTCAATTCAATTTGTTTCTGATTTGTTTTCCATTTTTCTTCGTTTCTCTCATTTTATCTGATGTCTGAAACATTTTACCGCAGGTTTTTTCGCGGGAATATGAAAATAAAAACAACAGACATTTTTCCTCAACTCCAAAAGAGAACCGAATCATATTTTTATTTTGTTCTCCTTTTCTTGCTGAGCTGATAATTTTGCAAATTTTCACCGTCTTGGAGCTTTATTCTTCTGGAAAATAGTTCAGAAAATAAAAAAAAACATATGGTACACTTGTTTTGCTTTTTTCAGAATCAGATTACGATTACCAAAACCAACCAAGTGTCGCAAGTCGTCGTCGTCATATCGGGTACTCCTTCAAAATACGGGTCCGCTCAAATTTCATCGCAGCGCGCTGATTGATGGCTCAAATGAAAGCCCTCGTTCTGCTGAGTAATCCTGTGTATGGGTTTTTTTAAATTCAAAAATTTGAAGAAGTTATTTGAATTTGAAATTTTAGATAGAGTGGGTCTGTGGTGAGCTTGTCAAGCGCACTGAGTGTTGTATTTATGTGCTTGATGGATATTTATGACGGATACCGTTCACATGATTGCATGAAACAGTCATACGTCTGAAATTGGTGCCCACGGGTTACGGTAGCGGCAGTTTTGAGTCTTGACACGAAGTTGCAGAAAACCACTTTGTTTCTTGTGAATAACACTTGAAACCTTTTAGAAACATGCAGCATTATAACAGAATGTCAAAAACCGGATTTCAAGGATTACGGTAACTCTGCAGTAGGTCTCGACACGATTGCTTAAAAACGTCCTTTTATTGCCAAGAAAAGCTATTAGAATGATGGATACCGTTCACATGATTGGTGGGTTGACAGAAAACTTTGACATCGCAGTCGTGAAAATGAGAAAGTATGCCAATGAAACCCGGTAACAAATGCAGCAAGTGACTCGAAGGGTCGCGAACAAATGTCTTCTCAAGCAAAAATGTTGTGTAACATTAGCTGCGTTTGTACATGTAGTAAAAGTAGCGATGTCACCCTGAGAGTAGCCATACAGCCGGGGGGTACAATTCCGGCCCGCTAATTCCGGCCTGAAGAATTCCGGCCCGCTCATTCCGGCCCGAAGAACTCCGGCCCGAAGAATTCCGGCCCGGAGAATTCCGGCCCGGAGAATTTTCGCCAGCACGAACAATATTAAACCACACGAAGTGATTTTGGTAATGAAATAATAAAATAAAAATATCGATGTTCACATGTTACAGTGTATTTTCAATGATGTTCGTTCTGTTTGCTTTTTTGGAAAGTGAAACCTTTTGGAAAAAAAACTACAAATAAATTTTAAATTTTTTTTTATCATGAACAGGATTTATGACCCTTTTACCTTATCAAAAAGGCTTGGCTTAGGATTAGGAACCTACAACAAGTCACTGCAAGCAAGTTCTAAACAAAAATAAAAAATCACTTGAGAATTTTTACCAAAAATCACTTCGTGTGGTTTAATATTGTTCTTGCTGGCGAAAATTCTCCGAGCCGGAATTCTCCGGGCCGGAATTCTTCGGGCCGGAATTCTACGAGCCGGAATTTTGCGGGCCGGAATTCTACGGGCCGGAATTTCGCGGGCCGGAATAGTACACGAGCCCCATACAGCACATGCCAATTTCGTAGCCGCCGTTTGCTGAACGTCGCTGAATGGGACAGCCGAGTGTTTTCTGAGTTCCGTTGCATGTTTCTAAAAGGTTTCAACTGTTATTCACAAGAAACAAAGTGGTTTTCAGCAACTTCGTGTCAAGACCCAAAACTACCGCTACCGTAACCCGTGGGACCAAACTTCCGACATATGACTGTTACATGCAATCATGTGAACGGCATCCATCATTCTAGTAGCTTATCTTGGCAATAAAAGGACGTTTTTAAAAAATCGTGTCGAGACGAGACCCACCCACTGCAGAGTTACCGTAATCCTTGGAAACCGGTTTTTGACATTCTGTTATAAATGCTGCATGTTTCTAAAAGGTTTCAACTGTTATTCCCAAGAAACAAAGTGGTTTTCTGCAACTTCGTGTCAAGACCCAAAACTGCCGCTACCGTAACCCGTGGGCACCAATTTCAGACGTATGACTGTTTCATGCAATCATGTGAACGGTATCCATTATAAATATCCATCAAGCACATAAATACAACATTCAGTGCACTTGACAAGTTCACCACAGACCCACTATATCTAAAATTTCAAATTCAAATAACTTCTTCAAATTTTTGAATTTCAAAAAACCCATCCACAGGATTACTCAGCAGAACGAGGGCTTTCATTTGAGCCATCAATCAGCGCGCTGCGATGAAATTTGAGCGGACCCGTATTTTGAAGGAGTACCTCATATCGTATCATCAACAATCGTATCAACAATCAACAAAGAAAAATCGAAAACATAACGAATTGAACGTTAAAAACCCGTAAAACAGCCAAAGTAATGAGGCCACCAAAACAAAATCTGGAAAGTTCCGCCATGCCCATACGGGAGTCATTCGGGAAGCGCTTGCACGTCAAATCTGGTTCTTCGGATTCTCTGATTGATTTAGCACAACTTTGATTTCGTAATGCATCATTATTAAAAGTTAAAACAGCTGCATCTGCAGTTCCGGTGCTCCTCCTCCATAACACAGGAAAGGAATGCAAAAAATGCAAAAACTAAATTGATCATTTTCACCTTATCAAAAAGGCTTGGCTTAGGATTAGGATTAGGTTTAGGATTAGGAACCTACAACGACTCATTACAAGTCCCGGGGCCCCCAGCGTTCCCGTGGGCCCACAAATTTTCGGGGGGGGGGGTATGGTGCCGGGGGGGTGCCGAGGTCCAAAATGTCCGCATTTTTTCAAAATTTTCTGTGGGGGGGGGGGTGCCCCCCCAAATTTTTTCGCTTATTTTCCCCCTCCCGAAATTACAATGAAGATGGTCAAGTTATCATATATTCAGTTCTTATATTATAGACTTGAGAGACAGAAAATCATGATTTTCGGAAAAATTTAGGGGGTGCAGCAAAATTTATGGGGGGGGGGGGGGGCCGGTGGGGGGGGGGGGGGGGTGCCCGGTTTTAGGGGGGTGGCACGGTGCCCCCCCCCCCCCCCCCACCCGACGGTCTCTGGTGCTCTGGGAAGGGGTGTACCCCCCCACCCCCCCGCCCACGGTACTGCAAGCAACCTCAGATCAAAACTCAAAAAAATCACTTTTAAGAATGTATACCAGTACCGAAGGCGAAAGCAAATTTTCGAGGGGGGGGGTGTCGTCACGGGGGGGGGGGGGGGGGCCGAAAAATTTTAAGTGGGGGGGTGTAAGGCATGGTAAAGTGACACCCCCCCCCCAGGCGTGGGCCCAGGGGGGGGGGGGGTGCACTATTGTAGAAAAAATTTCTGGGGGGGGCACACCCCCCACCCCACCCATGAGATTTTTTCGCTTAAATTTTGAAGGAAAAACGCTAAATTTTGCTGCAAAATCTTTGAAATTACAATGAAGAATGTCAAGTTACCATATATTTAGCTTATATTATGGACTTTAAGGACAAAAAGTCATGATTTTTGAGCAAAAATTTATGATTTTTGGGTGGTCCGAGAAAATTTTTGGGGGGTGTCACTGTTACTTAGGTCCATGTAGGGGGGGGGTGGGGTGTCCAGCAAATTTCGAGGGGGGGGGGTGTGGATGGTCCAGTGTCAGGTTTTGGGGGGTGGGTGTCGCGTGACCCCCCCATCCCCCCCACGCGGAGGTCGCGGGTGCGCTGGGGGGTGTACCGTGGGTGTATGGTGCCGTGGGGGGGGGTGCCGACCAAAAAGTGAGAGGGGGGGTCCAAACTATGGTAACGTAGGACCCCCCATGGGGGTCCCATAGGGGGGGTGCATTTTTTCAAAATTTTCTGTGGTGTGGTCCACCCCCCACCCCCCCCCCACCCAACGGTCTCTGGTGCTCTGGGGGTGTACCTAGAGATGTCAAGAAAAAAAAATTTCTATTTTTTTTCTTAAAAAAAATTTTTTTTTATTTTTTTTTATGAAAGTTGTTCAGAATTTTTCAGGGAGTCCGAATATCACCATCTGAGGAGCCACCGACTTACCATATGACCCCCACTCATATGGGAGGAGGGTGAAAATTTCAGACTTGGTTTCGGCGACCCCATTTTCCCACCGACGACATCACGTCTCGTGTTTTGCCTCTCAATTCACCTCAAATAACACGGAAACAAGTTCAACAACAAACCGGTGTAATCATGCTGACGACACGAGGCGAAACAGCAACGAGCAACCAACGAAGTTACGCTTGCAGTGGCAGACAGTGCAATTTCGACCTTTCGAGATCCTGAAAAACGATGCGTAAATGTGAGTTCTCTGCTTCTATCTCACCTTAGCGGCATCGGAATTTGTTGAACTAGCCTTTGCGACGCTCAAGTACTTCAATGCGCGAGTCGATCATCACTCACCAAGGCTAAAAACAGTCGATAAATCAATCCAGAATACCACCTGCAGCGTTGAAGACTAAGTGACAAGGTAAAGTCAAAGAAAATTTTTGTTGAACTTTCGAAAAATTATGCCAAAAACGGCATTTTCAGGGCACATTAAAGAAAAAATTTCAAAAATTTTTAATAAAAAAAATAAAAAAATGCTCATTTTTTTACTTTTTTTCTAAAAAAAATTAAAAAAAAATTTTTTTTTGACCCTTACATCTCTAGGTGTACCTCCCCACCCCCCCCCCCGCCCACGGTACTGGTGCACCCCCCACCCCCATGATATTTTTTCGCTTAAATTTTGAAGGAAAAACGCTAAATTTTGCTGCAAAATCTTTGAAACTACAGTGAAGATGGTCAAGTTGTCATATATTCAGCTTATATTATGGACTTTATAGACAAAAAATCATGAATCATGATTTTCGAAAAAAAATTTAGGGTGTGCAGAAAATTTTGGGGGGAGGTGTCCGCCAGACAAAATTTCATAGGGGGTGTGGGGGTGTCGGCCAAATTTTGACGTCGGAGGCTAATTTTCACAAAAGTTTTTGTCTATTTTAAGGGTCAAAAACAGAATTTCATTCTGAAAGTGCTATATACGAACTCAGCGCGTCAGCGCGGTTCGAATGCATCTACAGGGTGGGCCAAAAAAGGTTCCATTTTCAAACTGCTGTCACTGGCTGGTGTTTTAATATTATGAGCTGAAATTTTCAGCACTGATAAAACATGCGTTGTCATTTTACTGACAAAAATTTTTTTCCGATATATAATTCCTAGCGCTCACTGTGGCAGATTTTCTAAAAAGCTCGAAAAATCAACAGATTGACTGAAATGAGTGCAGGAAAAAATTAGTATCAAGATGCGTGATTCAATTTTGAAACTGTTGCGAAGGTGACAAATTGGTCTTTTTGGATACCCGTGATAGTTCAAATCATGCGCTCATAGTGGAAAGGTCTCACACTTGAATTGCATTTGAGCACCTCGAGCGAAATTCTGATGTTTCACAACGGACTCGAGTCAGCAGCCATGCGACTGCGACAGAAAGAATTGTTCAGTTGATTTTTTTGTTTTCTGTGTTGCTCTGTCTGTTAATTTGTTTCTTTTGAAAAGTTTTTCTGCGGTTTGAATAAAAACAGTGTTTCAGTTTCAGTTTTCTGCAGTTTCGTCATGGTTAAGTGGACAGCAGAACAACGGGTCTGGTGTGCTATCTGGTGGGAGCAATCTGAAAGTTTTTCTGCAGTGACTCGCCAGTTTCGCGTAAAATTCCATCCAGCCGCTGCCGGACGACAAACCTTGATGATGATTTGGATGTCTATAAGCAATGATTCGTTGTTAAATTCTTGGTTAAAAATCCGTTTTTTTGAAAATTTGGAAATTTTTAAACATTGTGCTGTAAAACTGAATCTACTTCACCAAACTGGATAAAAATTTTGTCAGAAAAATGGCATCACATGTTTCATCAATGCTGAAAATTTCAGCTCATAATATTGAAATACCAGCCAGTGACAGCAGTTTGAAAATGGAACCTTTTTTTTGGCCCACCCTGTATTTTTGTCGACCATCGAATTTTCCTTCGGCATTTTAAATTTTTTTTAAATTAATTAAAAAAATTATTCTTTTAAATCGGGATTTCCACTTTTTTTCGAACCCTATGCATCACGAATTTTGATAGCAGAAATTCGTTTTTTAATTCATTAAAAAAATTGATTAAAAAATCCGATATGGGAGAAATGAAGCACTTTTTTGAATGCAACCTAAAATCTAAATTTATCTACAGAAATTATGTGCACAGAATATCAAATAAAAATCACTACAACCCGCACATTTAGAAATCAATTTACATGAATCAAAATCAACTACAGGGTGCATTAATAAAGCGGTTTAGTGACGCGTAGCTGTGTTAAATCATAACAAAGTGGTCACTAAATAATGCTGCTCCATGAATGCCCCTTAATTGAAATTACCTGCAATTTAATCTAATTTTCAACAAAAAACCAGTGCAGCAGGGCTGTTCACACATCTACAACGCATGTTGACAACGTGGATCACAATGGCACGTCAGCGTGCGCCTGTTGCAGCATCCGGGCGGCTGCGAGCGCATCGCTGAGGTGCACCAGAGATGGCAGAGCAGATGCGCCGTGCGAATGCACTGCACGCTGCCGCATGGCGCCACACAGTCCGGCGCCAGTGCAGCGTCACTCGGCACGTGCATCGTGTCCACTTCGAGGCTGCTCAGACGTCGGTTGCGCTCGAGCGACACAATCGCAATGAGCGTTTCGTGGCGATCGCCTGATTCGTGCACCACAGGCTCCTCTTGTGGACGATCTTGAAACCCGACTTCATCCGAATCGAAACTCGGCTCTGCACTGGGTATATTGATCTCCAGGTTTTCCGGTGGTCTCGCCGCTGGCGACGTCGCCCCGATCGAGGCGGTGCTGTTGTGTGTGAATGCATCGTTTGTTGTTGGGGAAGTTGAAGGTTCTCTGGTGGGCATCGTTGAGGTAGTTTGTTCCTCCGTCGACATCGTGGTGCTGCTTTGTTCTTCGGTTGTTGTCGTTGCTAGTTGCGTATTTGCACAACAGTACGCTAACAAGTTGTTCGTCTTGTCTGGTGGAACGCAGCGTGACCGGATGCCGTTTGTCGGACAAAACGTGGGGTCTCCGTCGCAGTCGCTTCCAAAGTACGGAATGACGATGCCGGCGACCGAGTGCAGCACGACGCTTTCAAAATCGTGCAGGCATCGAGCAGCGTAGCTCTTCATGTACTGTGCTGAATAAAGGCGGAAACACCATTTAGTTTTTCGTCCGTACGCACAAACGTTCTAAATCCCGTACGCAAACTAATCGTGTCCGTAATGCATTAAGATAGCACACACGACACGATTTCTAAATCGCGTGGCCTTTTTTTACGTGTCGTGTCCGTACGTACGCACAAAAAACTAATTGCTAAACGCGCCTTAAACGAGCGTCTTTTTATTATTGCAGCTTTTTCTCCACCACCCCCACCACCACCCCCACCACCCCCCACCAACCCCCCCCCACCCACCCCCCCCCACCCCCCCCCCCCCCCCCCCCCCCCCCACCCCCCCCCCCCCCCCCCCCCCCCCCCCCCCCCCCCCCCCCCCCCCGGGGCGAACCAACCGCACCCCCCCCCTCCCAATACCCCCCCCTCCACCCCCCCACACCCCCCCCCCCCACCCCCCCCCCGCGTGGGGTCCCCTGTGCTCTTTCTTCCCCCCCCCAACCACACACCCCCCCGCCCCCCCCACAACACCACTCTCCCCGCCCCCCCCCCCCCCCCACCCCTCCAACACTTTCCAGAAGTGCATCCAGACGGACACACTGCCTGTGCAGGCTTGTTCTCGGACAAACACTGAGGCCGAATTGAGCTGCTTCTGGCGTCCATCTGCAGTGCAGGCGACTCTTCGCGGTCCTAAAACAATACAAAGTCTCAATTAGCAGAAGTTTTTTTATGGAAACGCAATAAACTTTATACAGTCGAACTCAATAAAATGTGGAATCAGCTGATTGGTCGGCCGAGGGGAGGCTGCTCACACTCCGCACCCTTCTTTTTTCGTGGATCTGGATTCTATTGAAACGTGTTTCTTTTGAATGAGTGTGAATTTCCAGCACCCTTTTCATGCTAAAAACGAACTCAAAGGATTGGAGAACTGCGAAATTCAGTTTCTTTATTCAACAGCTGTACACAATTGTATATGTGGCTTACATAACTGCACGGACTGTCGTTGTTGTAGAACGGTAGGCATTTGTCGTTGCCATGTCTGCGACCGCATTCAATGAAATCCGCACAGTCGTTTGGCTCAACTGTTGCGCACAGATTTATAAGTGCGGCGAAATTCAACCAAAATAGCATTACCATTTAAATTAAGGAAAGTGTGTTGTTGTTGTTGTTTTTGAACAAAATGGGGTCAAATGCTGCAGTTAATTACAAAATGTTCAAGAAGTCGTGTCTCGCTTCATCCAAACTATCATCACAACAACCTTTAACGTGTTGATGATATGTTTGACTGCGTTTTATGACGTGTTTTCGTCATCTTTTCTTTTTGTACATTTACATTTTGAAACAACCCCCCAACCAAACGTGAACGCAACAACCGGTTTCCATATGTTTTCGGCGCGGCTTAAGTTGTTTGATTTTGCGTTTTGCTTTGTTAGTTTTGCGCGTTTCACCAAGTCGGTGAGTTGGCCGAGACATGCGATTCAGTCATTATTTCAACACCTGTTTTTCAACAAACATGCATGCGTTTTTCTGATAGTTGGCTGCTGAATTCTTTGAGTTACTTTGACGATTGTTCGTTTTTAACCCATGTTACTCAGCATGTGTCTTGATCGTCGGGATGCACGCCAGAAGAAAAATTGTGAGAAACTTGCCATCATAAACTAAAGAGTGTTTCACATGTGTGCAGTTGTTGGGTTGTAATGTAGTTTAGCAATGATAGAGGATTTTTTCCACAATACTATATGTACAAATACAAAGTGGAAATAAAACAAGTGCAAACATTCAAAAAACACTCACAAACAATCATGCTGACATGGTTGTTGAAAATGGAACAATAATTTTGGTTAAAACGGTTCATAAAATATGGTGGATTGAAACAATAACAGCCGTGACGCGTGTGTAAAAGTAAGAGTGAAAGTGCGTGAAAGCCGATGTGAAAGTAAAGCGAGAACGGTCAATAAAATCGCATTTATGTAAAAAATAGACTAAATACGGCAGTCCAAACCGCCCGTGATTCAAAGAAACGCATTTTTTGATTTTCGGCTCGTTTCAACCCGTTTGTGCAGCACGTGTAACAATGCGTTAAAATTGGTAAATTGAAAAGAGGATCCGTTAGCGTTATGCACATTATGTGCGTAACTTTCGATACACCGTGGCCCGATATTTTTTGGGCGAACCGAAAGGTGGCTGCATATTTGGGATGGGGTCGGACGAGACGTGCTGGTTCATCGACACGCAACAGAACGCAAACAGGCGCTCGCCTGTCTTGGGTGGGACACAGCGCGTCCGGGCGGGGCAGAACGTTTTGCGGCTGCACGAACCGCCGAACAGAGGAGTGGAAATGCCGGACGCCTCGTGGTGGATGACGGCCTCGTGAGCGTGCTCACAGACTGGCTGGTAGCTCTGCTCGTACAGTCCTGCAAACGGGCACTCGGCTGTCATTGCAACACAGAGTGAAGCCAACGAGTTCCGGCTCAGCTGAAATTTGGTCGCGTCGCAAAAATCAGTTTGCAGTCTGCTAGCTTGAGAACTGTTGGTTGGTTTTGCGCGCAAGCCAAGGTCGTACTGATTGCTTTGAGCGGTCATTCGAAAAGTCGAAATCCCGGGAAACCCAGAGAAATTATAGCGAGTTAGAAATCGAGACGAGAGCGAGACACCAACTTTGTGTCGCTGTATCGCAGCAGACAGAGTGTCGCTCTTGCGAGGTGCACGTGAAGCCGGCAGGGCACTGGCTGGTCGCTGTGTTCCTGTTTGAAGACGCGCACACGATCGTACGACCGAAACGGTCAACGGCCGGTTGCTTGCGACCGTGGCACGCGTTGAAATTGTCTGCAAAATGCAGCTGGAATGAAAGCACTGTTGGAGTACAGTTCATCTGGAAAATATATGCAACATGACGTAATGACCAACTAATCAGCGCTCAGAATTACTCATGACTAACCAATCAGCACTGAGAATTGCTATGACCAACCAATCAGCTAGTTGCATATTGTAATTTTTCTGAATGTCTTTCATTGACAGCATCTTGCCGGATTGATTGGAAGTCATCGCATGGAGGGTTTGGATAAATATGCTACTTGAGTGTGTTCCGTTCAGTTTTGCTTTGGCGGCTACGCCGTCTGCGACAAGGTCGTACGGTATCGGCGATGTTTTTGTTTCGATCTGCAGAAACGGAACACGGAACACTGATTCAGTGGTGTCAACATTCCAAAAAAGTCTTCATCTTCGTGGCACATTTTTCGAACTGTCAACTGTCGAGTATCTGTCAACACATGCTGTGAAGCGCACCGTTAGCGCACGCCAGGAAGCAGTCGGTCCACGTGGCGTAACGATTCGGGTACCGCTGATGCGGCGCCCGTCTCGACTGCTCCAAACAGACGCTCTGTGTGAACGCCAGACATTCGTTCAGACGTTCGTCGTAGTACCAGCGACGCGCGTCGATGAAAAAACGACACTCGCTCGGTCGCTCATCAGGCTTGCCGGTCACGGAGCACCGGAGGTCGGCCGGGGGCATTGCGGTCGTTGTGGTGGTGCTTGGCGGCTGCACGATTCGCGCCGATAACTGAAACAAAATGTAGAATGCCCAGTCTTCTATCATGTGTATTTACCGAGAAAGTCCAGCCGAACCACCGCGATTATTACGCTCGCAGTTCTTTCTCTGTTACTTCCAGAAATCAAACGCTTCGGAAACGAGAAAGAGCGAAACTGACCAGACATGGATTCACACCGCCGAACCACCAGACGCACACTGGCAGCCCGTTGCGTCTGGTGCATTCGTTGAATTGCTCACAAACACGACTGACGTCGAAGCTGGCCGCATCGGAGCCAGCCAGTGCAACGCTCACCAACAAGGCAAACATAGTCGCCATGATGTTTTCCATTTCAAACGAAAGAAATTTCAATGCTGAATAAAAAATATGTGTGCATGAATGGTAAAATTGGTTAGGTTTTTTGTTGACACTATAGAGTAGAGTGTGGAAAAATGCAATTACAGGTTGTGTTGTGCGCTGCATGTTTTTTGTTGCTGTTGAACGTGACTCATTTTATAAACCATGTTCCAGTTCGAAAAATCCAACGCTACATAATTTGTGCATGTGCACCACAAGGGCATGCCTGCAACAATGCACATGGGAAACAACATTTTTACATTGGCATCAAATTAAAAAATCCTCGGGATATGTTGGTGGCAATTGCGGGGGTGTTGTTGTTCTGCTGATACAAATGGGGAGGTTTCACAATGCACATAAAAGCCATGGAAAATCGCTGAGTTCGGTTTTTTATGTTGAACATACGAAACGAAAAGCCAATAAGACATTTTTCAGATTCATTTCGCCGATTACGAAAACAAACTAAAATTCGAATGATTGATTAAACAAAAGTTGTACAACAGTAAAGTTCGTGATTCAGAATCAATTGTACGATAGGCCAGGTCAAATGTGGACAGAACTCAACAGAAATCAACCGACGTCAACAGAAATCAACAGAAGTGTACAGAAATCTCAACGACAACAATTCAGTTCATTCTTCAGATTGTTCACGGTTCGTCCCAACGCAGGCGCGCAGGCCACACTGACAACGGCGTTGGCTCGGGTGGCAACAGCCAGTTGTGAACTGCGTCGACGCACACCACACGTGGCACATCCACTCGCCGCGGGCAGCACATTCACCAAACGAGTGCGTCGCAGCAGCACAGATCGACGCCGGCACGCACGACGGAGTGGCACGCGAGAAATGGCCGAACTGAGGCAGCGTTCGGTCGACAACAGCAGCGGCATCATGCACAGCAGCGGCATCAGCCTGCGACTGCTGCTCGGTGCGTTCGGCCACGTGCAAGTGCACGGCCAGAAGCGGCTTGCCCCCTTCGACCGTGAGTCCGTATTGCACACCCGTGCGCACTGGAGCGCCGGGAAACGGCGGCGGTGGTGGTGGCTTTGTGGACAGACGACTGGCAGCAGTGACCACAGTTGGTGACGGCAACGCTGGGAACGCAGCCGCACGGGCGCAACAGTGGGCGAACGACGTTTCTCCGGGAATCGGCGGTACACAGCGGCTGCCGCGAGGGCAGAACGACACGCGACCGTTGCTGCCGTCACCGCAGTGGCCGCCGAACAGCGGCATTTCGACGCCGATGCCGGCTGCGTGCATCACGGTCAGTTCACCAGGTGCACACTTTGCTTGGTGTTTGTTGTGGTGGAGCTCTGAAATGAACGCAAATAAAATGCGTGGCACAAATCACCAATCCAAAACACATTTGCAATCAACGCAACCACACAATGAGAACGTCTGCTGAACAAATCACTGAACAAATTTTTGTACTACACACACGATTACACAGTGGGCATCTGGTTTGTAACATACTTGTGGATTTGTATAAAATGCAACAATCTGGCGGCATCGCCTACCGGTGGCAGTAGTGCATTGCCGAAAGCAGTCCGCCCACGTTTTGTACACGTTTGCACTTTGGTGCAGCGGCGCTCGATCATGCGCATACAGGCAGACGGGCAGCCGGAACGCCAGACATTCACCCACACGATCGTCGTAATACCAACGCGACTGGTGGAAGAAAAAGTGATGCGCACAACGCTCCGACTCGCTGGGTTTGCTTCGCAAGGAACATTCAAGACTCGAGCGGTCACGAGTCTCGGGACTTGGCACAATTTCAGCAGCACTGGTCGGCCCTGAGATGACCGAGGAAATAGGCACGGTCGCCAGGAAGAGTGCAGCGAACGCGATGAAGCACCGATGCATGGTTGATTATAGGCTTGTGGCTTGGCTTGTTTTTCTTTTGCTTTTTCTTCAGACTGATTGACTAGACTGTTCAGGTTCAGACGTTCAGAGAATGAGGCGATGTAGCAGACTGCGCTAATAAACGCGCAATAAGTTGTGAAATCAACAAATTGTGCACTTGTTTACAGCGATGACTAATGCACTAATGATTCATGTATTGCTTTACTAAAGTACTTGTCCGTTGAGTCAGCCTTTTTCTCATTTCAACGATTTACAACTTTACATTTGTGTACGCGTTTCTTATTTGCATATACTAGCAAATTGACCCGTGCCTACGGCACGGTTAGCTGATAAATACAACTATTATTTTTGAGTTGGTTTTCCGTTTTGACGTTGCCTACGACGCGGACTCAAAATGCATTGCATTTTGATTTTGAGCTGCTTTAACCGACTGTTGTTGATTTACCATAGAAGTGATCGCTTACCCTAACCTAAGCCAGGCCTTTTAGAGTGTAAATGTCAAAAAGGCAACACTTCTGAACAATTGTTGCAAAACGCCAACTTTCGTCTTGATAAGTTGCTTCTTTTCCCGGTTACTCTAACCTAAGCCAAACCTTTTAAAGTTTAAATGACGAAAAATGCAAACTTTTCTGAATATTCGCTGCAAAACGGCCAGTTTTGTGTGGTATGTTTACTACTCTTACCTTTAACCCTAACGTTAGCCAAGGATTTTTGATAGAATGGAAATGACAAAACAGCAACATTCTACTGAATACCCGTAGCAAAGCTCACCTAAGCCAAGTTTTTTAAAGTTTAAATGACGAAAAATGCAAAACTTTTCTGAATATTCGCTGCAAAACGGCCATTTTTGTGCGGTATGTTTACTACTCTTACCTTTAACCCTCACCTTAGCCAAGGATTTTTGATAGAATGGAAATGACAAAACAGAATTATTTTACTGAATACGTGCGGTTTTTCTTTTGTTTTTTTGATTTTTTTTTTTTTTCTTCGCACCTATACCCGGTTTTTGTTGTTGGTGGGAGTGAAAAACAAAAATGTTTTTGTTTTGTGTTGTGTTTTTGTGTGTTTTTGTTTTGTTGTTTTGTTTTTCTATTTTACGTTATGTATTTTATGTGATAATAAAACAAAAAAAGGAAAAAAAAAAATTTTTTTTTATTTTTTTTTTTTAAAAATGGGTTTTTTAAAAGTATTTTTATGTGAAAAAAGTGATTAATTGGCATGTGTTTTTTTTAAAATTTTTTTTTTTGTGAAAAAATCCCTCGTGTACAATGGGGTGCTCCCTCGTTTCCAATGGGGTCCTTGCAATTCTTTCGTTTGTTTCGCTTGTTGGTTGTCGGTCTCGAGCAAAAAGAATCTAAATAACTAAAATATTGTGGAATGACGATTTAAACTTTGCATTGTCATTAGAAAATGGAGCATGAGTATTCAGCTGATGATGACTTAAATAGCAAAATTGGCTCAAACTTGTAAATTTTAATAGCCAATCAACGTAGCGGAACGGACACCATTACACAGTTACTATCATAGTATTATAGATTTTTTTCTTTTTCATGTGTAGCGGTGAACTGCCAGTTCAGATTAGTGATCGAGATTATAAATTTTAGATTGATAGTGGTTTGCATCTGAAACTTTGATTTACATTAGCTTTCGTTGAATTTCAACGGGCAGCACCAACAACATTACAAAATAATGACAGATATTTTGGCACGATCTCCATGCAACACATCTTGTAATATCCATCAATATATAAAAACACCGACAATTTTACTATTGATTTGGTCTCAAAAGACAGCCAAAGCGAACGCACAGTTTTCCCAATAACAGGCACGGTGTAACAAAATAAATGCACACGCATAAACAAAAATTTCAAACAAGTGATGTGCGTACTTTTAAAGTTGAAACCTTTTGCGTCAATCAGTACTCTATGAGGCATTGTTGAGCCAACGATTTCCAAAAACGTCGCCGCAAATCATATGCTGATTTTCAAGCTTTTCATGGTGCCTTTGATCAAGTTGCATTGTGTTTTTGTGGTGCTCTTTTGTGCGCCGAGTCACGCGACAACACCGCACGACCGCGACGCCATTGCCATCCGTCAGTGTGCCGAGTACAAGCAATGTGCACAAGCCTGGGGACACCAGCAGTGCTGGCCGTGGTTCCTGGACAACGGAATATGCAACGGTGTACGTCGCGCAAAGTTTGAAATCATTGACACAGAACGCGGAACAATTGAGAGCAACGTTGTGGCTGATGCTTGATCGATCGTAAGAACGGTTGATCGTAAGAACGATTGGAGGCCGGCATCCAACCGCACCAACGGATTGTTGATCTGTTTGAATGTTGAATTGTGCAGCTGCCTTCACCACAGCACGACAGAGTTCGTTTTTCATGTTTCAGACGTCATCGTCTCGGTTGGCAACGTCAAGGTATGTCGAAGCAGCAGTAGCCGACAAACAACCAGCCAAACGTGAATGCTCGACCGATGGCAAGCCAGACTACAACACCGTCAGCTGTCCCCCACGATCGTTGTACATCGAGAAAGTCCGTTGGTACTACGACTGTCGACTGCAGACGTGCCTGTCGTTTGTGCGCAAAATCTGCCTGCTTGGACGAACTTCGAGCCAGCGGGTGAAAGAGCAATTCCCGAATCAGTACGACTCGTGGACTGCGTGCTTCTTGGCCTGCGCTGTTGGTTTGTGGCGGTTGTGGATTTCATGATGCAACAATTAACAGGCATGCTGCAGAACATTTTCTGCCATTCAAACACAGTCACCATCAATCGTAGTTCTTTCACATTTTTTTCAGATAACTTCGAGCCGTGTCATGGCGGAACCGAACCGGCAAATTCAAAAAAACCGAACTCGTTCGTCTTTCTTATGGTCGTCATGTGCTGCTCGTCACTGTTCCCTGCATTTTTTCCCTATTGTGCTTAACTGTAAATTAACTGTAAATTACTCTTTTATTGTACCGCCGTGCTTTATCAGTAATTCGTTTTTGCTCATACTACGTTATTGTCTTTGTATTGAATGCGTTTTTGCTTTTCGTCTCTCTGTTCATTATTCTTGCTTGACTGTGTGTTCTCTGTTTCTGTTGTGTTTTGGCTTGCCTACTCATGGTGTTTTGCACTTCTCTGGTATTATGCCGTGCACTGCAGAATAAAACTGACTGACTGACTGACTGGCAAAGAACAGTACAACCGGTCAAGTTTTGGTTTGCACTCATGGAGACAGAGGCACAGCCGGAGCAGCTTGCCCGGACGGCTACACGTGCACCAGGCAAAAGTGTCACTCCGTTTGCTGCGACAGCAGAACACAACGTCAGTCTGGTATTCTTTTGTCTGTGGTTGAAGTTTCACATAAACAAGCATCATTAGAACGTCTACTAAACAAATTTGCGGTGCTGCAGGATTTCGTTAAGCTGTCACTGGTAGATGAACAAATTTGTCGAGTAAACGTTCTCAATGCTGCAGGTCTACACCACAGAAGCTACCAGCCGGCATGCACGTACGCGTTCGAGTCCGTGGTGTTGCACCGTGTGTCCGGCATCAGCATTCCGTACCTGGGCGACGCCTGCCTTGGTCTGACGTCGTTCTGCCCGCGCTCCACGCGTTGTGTGCCGCCAGTGGCGAATCGCACGTTGTTCGCGCATTGTTGCGCTGCGATTGAGCACATGTACGACGATACGTTGCTCGGTGGTGCAACAACGCAACCGACTGAGTTGGAAGACGCAAACAGCGACAACCGTGAAGCGAATGATGACGAAACCGAGGCGCCGTCGTGCATCGCGCGCTGCCAGACACGCCCGAGCGAGTCGTGCGCCCGTCTCGGCCGCTTCATGTGTCAGCTGTGGTGTCGCTGCACACGCGACCACAGCGGACGCAGCACTGCCGCGACACCGCCGGGCTGCTGCAACCGAACGACGCTGCGATGCCACTGCGATCGGGCGTGTCACGAGCTGTGCTAGTGTGCGTGTGATCGCTTGGCTGTGTTTGTCGGCTGTTTGCTGTTGTTGGAATTTGTTTTTGGCTGATAAAAGTTCAATATGAGATGACGGAAAACTGAGAATAGTTGTACTCAACGAAGCGAGTGTTTTGCATGATTCACTGACTGCATACAGACTTCAATTAGGCGATTGTGTTGCCTGTTTTTTTATAAAAAATAGCTGTCATCACAAAAGGCATCTCAGATGCGTCGTCCCTTGCTTGGCACATTTGGATAAATAAAAAAAATTCAGCAGGTTTCTAAAAAATGATCTAAAATCGCGAAACATTGCACTACTGTTTTCCAACTTTGTTGTCCACGCAAATTTCTTTTATCACAGAGACATGGTGCGATCAGCGAGCACATTGACGGTCACGGAGCCATCAACGTCCTTCAGTTGATCAGACTCGAAGTGCGCCACCAAATGGCGTTCACCAGTTTTCCACGGTTTCATGACAAATGACGCCACCGCAATGCCGTTGCCTGTCACGTCGCTGAAAAAGTGAATTCGAATTTTGCGCAAGGCTCATGGTCAATCAGTGCTCCATGACAGTTGCCAAAATGTTCAAAAAAAACGAACGAAAGAACAGAATTCCAAACTATTAAATGAAATAATGTAAACAATTTTTAAATTGTTTGAAGCCTAAAATTATTACTGACTTGCAACGGATCTCCTTATTCGTCATCAAGCCAGGCCCCTCGATCATAAAGCGACAGTTTCGCAGGCTGATTGGCAGCGGATTCTGCAGGCGCACAACGCCGTGACACACGTGCTGCACCAACGCACGGTCCAGCAGCTGAAAAGTTGGCCAGTTTTCGAAAGGACAATAAAAAGCAACGCGACCTGATCGTCCGTGAGACAAATGCTTGGTTTTCAGAAAATTGTTTCAAGCAGCTGCACACAGTTCCTGACAAACCGAATGACGTTTCGATCATTAACAATGCAACTAACTATTTTGAATCTGACGTGTTGATTGGCTGCATCGAGCTGGTCAAACCAATCAGTGAGCACCAAATTTAAACGCGCAACCACACTGAAAAACATTCCCAAAATTTTTAACCAAACATTTTGTGCCAAACACTCCAGCTCTTGTGGGTACCGGTAGTCAAACAAAAGTATCGGGCTAAACGCTCCCTTTCTGGTAGTTGTGGCTACCACTGTGCCACCGGTACAAGGTTTGGTTACCACCGGTAGCCACAAGAGATGAATCGTTTGGCCAAAATGTTTGGAAAAAAGTTTGAGGACGTTTTTTCAGTGCACTGGGCTGATTGGCTATGCCGGTCGAGCGCACCTGAATGTGCACGTCCGGCATGATGAGTCTGACGTCGTCGGTGACCGTGTACACTTGACTGTGGCGCCCTCTGCCGACCACGCACATCACCGTGAACAAGAACGCTGCCTCCGCTGTCAGCCGGTGCACATAGTCCGCAACGCCAATGACAAGCTCAGTCGTCAACTCTGCAGGACAAGCGGCACAACTGCTGAGACACTACACTCATGTCAGAGTTGTTGTTGTTGTTGCTGTTCATTTCGCCACCACTGCAACAATGGTATCGCCCGCACATCAATTCGGCGTCAGCCAGGCTGCACGTGAGCGATATCTTGCGGCACCCGCAAAAGACGCAGTGCGTCGCTGGTTTGGTCACCTTCATTGGCGTCCAGTTGCACGGTGTGTTGCTGGCTGTGCACTTTTGCAGCCATGTCCCCGGTGTAGCTGATCGCGTTCACACGAATCGAGCAGCGGCCGAACTGCGGCTCGTCGGTGAGATTGCGCGCCACCAGCCAACCGCGAAGATCTTGACCTGCGAATTCGTTTAAAGGTTTTTTTATTTTTTTTATTCCAACCCATACTGTGGCATGTACACTTTTGTCACACAAACAGGACAACAGAACTGAGGTTTTGAACTGATATTTTGTGAGTGCTTTACCCCAGATATTGAAGAAGCGTTCCCTAGTTGCACTTGAAATGCAAAACAAGCCCAGACTATAGCTCAGTTGTCTTTGATGGTTGCTCTTTTGTTCACGTGCTTTTTCACGAGTCAATTCATCATCTTGTCGTACGAAAAGAGTAACGTTTTTTCATTTTCTCGGTTTTGTAAACCCGTTGTAAACAAGTTTTCGTCAGTTTGTCTGTTGAAAATTTCCAAACTTCTGAGACATTGGGTTTAATGAAACAAAAACAATATCACACTCCGTGTTTTGATCTGAAATTGTTTTTTGTTGCGATTGTTTCGCGTGCAACATGGCACAACCGCAGCGACCGACATTCATACTGTTCGTGGCGTGCGTGTGCATCAGCCTGTTGGGCCCATTCCAGTGTTCTTTCCACGTCGGTCTCAGCAACGGGGCTTCGTCATCGCTGCGCCGATTTCTCAACTCAACAATCACAAAATGGTACAACTCAAATGAAACAATGGCCACTCCGTCAACAGCAACGATCGACCAGATCTACGGGCTGTATCTCGCGCTGCAGATGCTCGGCGGAATATTCTGTTTGTTTGCTACCAAATATAAAAAAAATGTTTTTTTTTGTCAAAAGCAGACAGCTCATTGGCTGGCCAATGCCATTCTCACTAGAAAAATAGCACTGACATAGACTGCAGTTCAGGTTGCTGCAACTGCATTGCATTGATTATTGCCAGCTGGCGCGTTACTGCGCCTGAGCGACGTGTGCGGCCGCCGCGGCGCACTGCGCATCATGGCCGTGTGCGTGTTGGTGTCGTTGCTGCCAGCGGCACTCGCGTCGCACTTTGACACGTTCCTCTTGATGGCATTGTCAAAGTTTCTGCTGGGTGTCAGCACGCACGCCGTTGCGAGCATTCAATCGACGTTCATCACCGAATGCAGTCCACAAGTTCGGTTTGCATTTGTTTATTTCAACGAACACATAAATGCACACCCAGGAAATCTGAAGAAGGCCCTTGCGGACGTGTGGGGCATGTCAATGTGCCGGGGCCGCAAGTGAACAGCCGGTGTCATTTCAGCAAGAGACAGATGTTCGCACGGGTCCAATCTCACAGCGAATCAGCGTGTTGCACATGTCACAATTTCAATCCAAAGACACATTTTGCCTCGTTCGCAGGCTATCCGTGGCGCCATGAACAGCGTTGCCCTGTTGCAGTTTCGTTTCGGCTGGCTGGCAGGTCAGGTGCTGGCGATGCCCGTGCTACTCGGCACCAATCAGCACTGGCCGTATCTTGTGCTGGTGGAAATGGGCGTCGCTGTTGTCTCGCTCCTTTTGCTTTGGTGCGTTGAAACGTTCAGTCAGAAAGTTCTCCAAAGCTGCGCATCTACGAATCAACTAATTAACTATTGCCAAGTTCTCAGGTCGAGCCAGCAGATTGAACCGAACGTGCTCAAACATTCAAAGCGTGTCACGTTCGCAGCATACTGTTTACTTTTCCAGGCTGTTTTGTGAAGAAACGCCAAACTGGCTGATGCTTCGGAATCGCTATGCGGAAGCAGAGCGTGTGTTGCGACGGTACCATGGGGAGCACGCAGACATTCCCAGTGCCTTGAAAACAATCGAGGATGAACTGATCGCACAGAGAAACACCGTGAACATTTGGCAGGCATGACTGTTGATTCATAACTGTTTTATGCTTCCTCAACACACCACCAGCCGGCCACAGTAACCCGATCATTCGTTTCTTCAGGCTGTGAAGTCGCCGTTATTGAACAAAGCAATGCTGCTGACAGTGATGCTGGCTGTGGCGAACGCACTGAGCGGCATTGGTCAGTCGAGAATTCAGATTCAATTCGATGATCGCATTTCAAGTTTTTCTTTGTGACAGCTGTGACACTTGAGAGTCTAACAAGTGCATTTCTGCGCAGACATCATAGCGGTGATGTCGACGATCACCCTGGCCAAGGCCGGCTTCAGCGCATCGGCCGCAGCCAACTGGTCGACCGTGAACGTGGCCGTAATGACGGCCACTGGTCTCGCAACGATCTTCCTCGTCGAACATTGCGGCCGTCGCCCGCTGTTCATCGTGAACGGCACCGTGGTCTCCCTGTTGAACGTCGTCTGCATGCTCGCCGTGCACGCGCAGCACGCCTGGCCACAACAACAGCACAACTCTGGCTACGTCTACTTGGCGGCGGTGTTCGCGTTCAGTGTCTGCTTCACCAGTGGCTCCGGTGAGTAATCAATTTTTGCATTACTGTATTTCTTCGACGGAAAAAATCCGCTTTGTTTCACGGCTTGCTTGAAAGCTCCGTTCTGGTGGATGCTATGAAGGAGTTGTGATCACGACCAAGCTGCTCGCAGGCACACTGACGTGGTATCTGCCGTCGGAGCTGGTGCCACTGAGCGCGCGCGCCGCTGCGCAGGCAGCGATGTGCACGACGTACATGTGCTGCTCCGTGCTCGTCACCGCCACATTCCTGATCGCCGAACGACACGTTGGCCCCGCTGCTTTCCTCATCTGCGCCGTACCGTCGTTCGTCTTTTCCATTGTGTTCTATTTTCTGCTTCCGGAAACAAAAAATCGCACAATACCGGAGGTGGATGCCGAGCTGTTGAGACGATTCCGCGTGAAACAACACGGCCGGCTGATCGAACGAGCAAATCAAGCGGAACTGACGGATTCGTTGCTCGCGGAGACAAGTACTGTCGCTTTGGTGGATCAGAAACAATGTTGTTGATGTCTTCCATTTGCGATATGCGAATAACATTTGTAAAAATGTGATTTTACTTTCAAAACTATGCTCAGTTTTTTTGGAATGGATCCCGTTCTCGATCGGATTTTCAAGGGATAACACAGAAAACACACATCATCCTTCAAAAATCAGATGACTTATTGGTAGAAGCGGTTGAAAATTGCCAGAATGTAGCTGAGTAAGGTTTAGTAAAACCACACACGATATCAGTGCACTTCTTAAGATAACCAGGCTTTGTTGGGGGTCTTGCTTGATTTAAAAAATATGAAAAAACTATCATACCAAGATGAGTTTTCGAGTTCAAGTTTAGCTTAAAATCGACGCGTCTGCCGTGTCCGCTTGGTTCATAGTAGCGCAGCAGCTGGCTTCTGCCATTCAGCAGAGCGTTTCTGACAGCCGATCGCTCCACCAGTGAGCCTGAAAGCAAATTTGTAGTAGAAAAACCACAGGGGGTCCTGCGATCACACAATCGTTATGCCAGTAAATTGCTGCGACATAACCGATGCACTCAGAAAATGGAATGACACAATCGCAATTAGTAACGCACCTTCCGGATATTTATAATCGAACGTGATGTCCATCGCGTCGTCGTTGCCGTGATGCAGTTCACGGCCAGGTCGTTTCGTCAAAACTTGACGGCCGATTCTGATGCGAAGAATGCCGTGTGACTTTGGCCGTAAAGAAAAACACAGGAACCCAAGAAAAACCACTATCCCCAAGCCACCAAAGAATAGAAATAGCAATGAGATTGCGCTAACTGGTCGGTCGCAATCTCATTCAGTTCAGCATCGCCATGTTTATCGACGAGCCAGTAGCATTTGTCCGCGTTCACCTCAGCAAATATGAACGGTGTATCAAAGCCGAATGAAACATCACCCCGACGAATGGCGGCCAGCGGTGCCGGACCCGCTCGATACAGCCCTAACAAAAATAGTTCCATGTGATTTTGCAACATGTTTTTGCTTCAGCGATCCTTTGACCGACCATTGCTCTTTTCCTGCGGTGTCGCATCAATCGCCTGCCAGCCATCGTGACCTTCCGGCAAATCCGGCCGCCGCATCCACGCGTCGTTCCACACGTGGAAGTTCCTGCGTTCGAATGTTTTATATTCTCGACTCTATTGATTGGCCGCATCTACATCGGGGTGACCAATCAGAACGCACAGAGTTTGATGGCACCAACCAGACAGAGTCGCTGTTCAGCTGGTTCACGAGTTCGCCGGTCTCTGCCGACAGATGCACGTCGACGGTGCACGTGGTGTCCGTGTCGTGCGCGGACGAGAAGTTGGAGACGACACGTGCTGGGATGCCGAGTGCTCGCAGAACTTGGAAAATCAATGCAGCCCATCAACTTCAATAGTTAAAAAGTAACGCAAGCAAGCAATATTCTGAAGAAGTTGCCCAGTACGGAAGTGAACGCCCGTCCTTTTCAAATAAAACAAAATCAGAATGAAAGAGTACAGAAAAAGCCGCACTGGTGCAAGTGACACCGGCAAACACCCAGCACTGGCCGAACTTCACCGGAGCGCCGTCGTTGCGCACGTACTGCCGCAGGATGCCAGTGCTGCCTGTCCACTCGGTGGGTGCGGTGCCCCCTGTGTAGTCCGTTGACCAGTTGCCCTCGACCACTCCACTGTCGTCCGGTGAATTGACCTGCAGTGTAGGATTCATCATGCTCTAAAACGGTTGTGCTACAACGGCTACACAGCTATCGATACATAAACGGATTATGCATGTTATACGTGTAATATCAGATAGTAACACGTGAACGCAATTTGAGTAGCCGTTTTTGTAGCCGTTACAGTAGCTGATTTTTTTTTCATTGCATCACGAACACCTGGAAAATGATCATTGAAACTCACACACGAAGGTGGTTTTGGATGGATGAAATTATTTATAGCTGACAAATTCATATTTGAATTTGAAACTCAATTTTAAAAAAAGACCAATCCTGAATTTCTCACCATTTGAACCACGGTTCGACTGACATGAATCGGATCCCCGAGAGCCGCAGCGCGCAGGTCGGATCGCTCCAGCACAAACAAACTGGCCTCCAGTATGCCTTCATCAAACTGGAAAAACGCATGCACTGAATGCAGTGACAGTACAACTGTGAAACAAAGCGCAAAAGCGTCATTATTTTTTTAGACACCTGTCCATAAGACCAGTAGCACGGGCGAATGGCATTGTGCGAGCCACGCCACATTTTGCCAACGTCGTTCAGCACGTACTCGTTGCGTTGCTCCTCCGACGCAAGATAGACACTGTCCGCTAAAGGGAAAAAATCAAAATGGCATTTCTTTTTGCAGCGATACGTGTTACAAAAGTTTCAAATGTAGACACAAATCAACAACACAAAATCGAGATAAGAAAGCAATACAATATGCACCGGTGTTCCATGGATTGAACAGCAGATAGAAATGCGGCGCGGGCGTATCGCGTTGCACGATGACGAGCCCGTCGAGATCGATGAGTTCGGTGAGCACGCGCAGGCGCCATCGGCCGACCACTGCGTGCGCTGCTGTTGACAGCCGCAGCGTGACACGCCAGCCGCGCACACGCACTGAGTGCACCTGCACATATGGGATGGGGCAGCTGTCACCAATATGGATGCGCTTTTGATCACGGGCGAATCCCGTGCGGCGCATTCAAACTCACTTTGGACGCTCTATGTTTGAATGATAGCTTGAAATATGAAACAAGTTGTGAAAAGCCAAACAAAATGCGATGAGGACTGATATGGCCGTTTTTACCGTCCAACCAGCTGTGCAAGCGCCGTCAGTGCAAACGATGCTCACTCGTGTGCCGCGCGATGTTGACGCATTTTGGCCTGCGATGGAAGAATGGGCGAAATTGGAAACACGATCACGCAAATCTCTTGCATTACAATCATCAAACTTTTGTGAGCTACATGTATCACCACCAACCTGTTTCGGCGACCAGTCTAATTCGGTCATGTGCAACAGCGACCGGGCGCCACATGGACAACTAAAACATGTTTATTCATTTGTTTGTTTCTTGTTATTACTCGATACAGACTTGAAGTGTTTTCAAGTGGGCTTTGAACGCAAAGCACCGGCAAAGCCCACGATGAAGCTGTACCTGTATTGTGAGCGGCTGACCGCGGCGAACGACCAACGTTGGTGAATCGCGGCGTTCAGCCAGATGAAATCTGTTGGTTTTGCGGTCATTTGAGAACAACAATTAATTCACTCACAAAACCAGAAAGTGAACCGAACAGAAATTAGGCAGCGTACTCATGAGTGCGGTGCGCGTGTGCGTTTGCAGCGACGTCCATGTCTATCCAGTTCAGTTCGAGCGCATCGCGCGGCCGCCCAGGGCGATCGGTGTCAGCGGACGCATAGCGCAGGTCGCGACGGCCATCGTTGTTGGCGTCGTCAGTCACCGGCTTGCTTCGATCGTGCAATCGTACGCTGCGCGCAGCTGAAACGTGTGTTCGGGTGGAACCTGCTGTGGTTGGTCTGCTGAATTTGGTTGCAACCTGGAATTGAAAGTTTGCAAATGCACAAAGTGACGGGTTTACTGGTTTCAGTTCGCCCGACCGCCACCGACGGAATGTTGCCGTTGACGTCTCTCGCTCCAGCATCGCTCGAGTCACCCGACATTGGCCTGCGACTGGATGCAGAAAAACAAAAACAAAAATTCTCTACTTTTTCGAAGATTTTTTTTTGCATTCAAAGTGGAACGTCGTGTTAATTTTATTTCCATGCGCTATATAGGACTTCAGAGTTACGCTGAAGCTATTACAAAAGTCGACGGACTGTGATTGGAAGCAGAAATACATGCAACAAGAAATATAGCTAATCAGGAAGCATCAATTGTTTCAAGAAAGCAGACTTCGTATTGTTGAGTGCGTTTCGTATCAGACCATTCCAGAGTCGTCGACTGTTGTGACTCGTTGCGCGATTGGTGGTCACTGCGCGGGTGAGCGATGCACGATGACTGCGATTGGCGTTGGTGGGTGAGAGCGAGCAATGCGAATGGCGAGCACGCCCGCGACGCTCTGGCATTCGCGCACTGCGACCAAACGGCAACATGAACGATGAAGACACAAATGGAAATCCGTGAACAGCTTATGGGCAAGGAGGGCAGTCAGTGGAGGTGACAGATCAGAAGGGAAATGTTGCTGACGTCAGCTCAAACAGTGGAAAATAGATCGCGCGCAACAGAAAACTGCTCAGCGTTGGAAACATTTGTTTTGCAATCACGTCTGGTTGCAATTAAAAAAGTGAATAACTTTGAGGCTCATTCAGTACGAGGCGAGCAACATTTTTTGTGAAAAGGCAATTTTATGTTTGCTTTGATGCGCTTAGGACTTGTCGACTTTAGGGACAGTGAGGCAATAAAATGCCTATTACATAAAAATCAATCAATTTGCTCGGAACTTTCAAGATATCAAACGCCAAAACATAAACTTTCGTTGAGACAAAAACTGCAACATCAAAAATATTATTCACTCACATTTCACTCTTTTGAAGAAAAAGTTATAGCTGGTGTGGCGTTAGAATAATTCACCGTCAATGCACTTGCAAAAGTTTGCAGTTTTATTTGCAAAAGAAAAACAGTTTGCTCATCTTATCGCAACACTGACAAACAATGCTCAGCAGGAATGAAAGTCGTTACAGTACAGAAAGAGACGAGGTTAAAAACTGAGCTCACGAGCACCACTCATGCATAATTGCATCAGAAATTGAGACAGAAAGTGCATTACAAAGCCGTAAAAAACGTGCAGCTTTTCGTGGAGAAGAAGAAATACACTCACCTTATGAAGGGCGAATTGTACGGACTCGTGGAATACCGGGCCACATACACGTCAGCTGGTAAATTGATCGCATTCATCATTTTGTGGTTTTATATCTTTTGGTTGTTGTCGCGTTTGTCATTGTTTTGACTCAACTGAGTAGGCTTGGCACTCACTCACTCACTTCTCAGGTTGGCGTTTTTACACTTTATTTCTGTTGCTATCAACTACAACGGTGAATCGCAAATTTTTTGAAACGCTAGAAACGGCTATAACATGGAATTTCTGCACTAAACATCCACTTTTGGCACTGATTTGCACACCGAAAACGCATCAAATACGCAATCGGATTTGTGAAATAAAATTATCCATAAACCGGCTGAATAAAATAATTGCAAAGACCAGTTTGATGCTTTCAAAAAACTAGACAAGTAAACTTTTATCGCGGCGTCATGCACGACCGACTAATGTAAACAGCTGTGTTGCCACAGTGAGTTGTTTGTTGAGACTTGCAAGGGGGACAGCCGTCGCATCATTTCATGGTCGCAGGTTAGAAAAAAGCTCGAATTGCGTGTTCACCGGTTTTTCTTTCAATTACATTTCACAGAACACAAAACTATTACACCTCAACCTATCACATGTTACACAGTTTCGAAGTTACAAAGCTTCAAAGTTACAAAGTTTCGAAGCTACAAAGTTACAAAGTTACAAAGTTTCGAAGTTACAAAACTACAAAGTTACAAAGTTTCGAAGTTACCAAGTTACAAAGTTACAAAGTATCTTTGTACCTTACCGACAAAAAACTCAGAAAGCTCAAATTCAGAATTCACAATACCAGGCGAAATGTCACCTTGGCTGTAACAAGCCAAGTTTTGCGACGCTCAAAAACTTTATTCCAAAAGTTGTTGGACTCGCTGACGGTCTTACAAGGTCGACAGGGGTTGCCGACTTAGCTACAGCAAACAGGAATTTTTGAACACAGTCAAATTTTGGTAATTTTCTAAAGAGGAACAACTAAGAACGGTTCAATATTCAAGTACACGTCAAAAATTGTCCTGTTTTACTGTTGAAAATGCAACTTTCCCTCTGTGAAATTGACATAATTTCAATAAAACACGTTTTTCGCTCTTATAGTTTTCCGGATCGTACTGAAAATAGTCTAGCTGAACTCAGCTCGACGAGACGCTTCGAACAAACCTAATTTGTGAAAAAAAATAAAAAAAAATTTTAAATTAAAAAATCGGATTTTTCTCCCTAACCCTAACCCCACCTCCTCCCCGCCCCGGCCCCGCCCCACCCATCATGATAAAGGGCAGCCCACGGGATCGCACGGGTAATACCAAAGTTTTGCCTTGGAAAAGTAAAATACAGAATATCTTCTTGTCAGTACCGTGGGCGGGGGGGGGGGGGGGGGGTACACCAGAACACCCCCAGACAGTACCGTGGGCCCAATTTTCGAAGGGGGGGGGGTGGTGCCGTGGGGGGGGTCATAGTTGTTCCAGAGCCGGGGGGTTGGGGGGGGGGGCGATATAGATAGCTGGAGCAAATTTTTCAGATAGATAGATAGCTGGAAAATTTTGGGGGGGCCGCGGGGGGGGGGCCATGTGACTTTGGGGGGGGGTAAAAATTTTGAAATTCGATAGATAGCTAAAACGCCAAAAAGCTATAAAAACAGTTAAATAATGCTTAAAACATGCTAAAAATTAAGTATAAACGCGTATTTTAACTAAAATTAGCGAAACTTTCGAGAATTTCGAGCAAAAATGGTCAATTTTGGTCAAAAATTGGCTCATTTTATGTCTTCGAAGACAAAAATTTTCAGATAGATAGCTGGCTGAGAAATTTTTTTAGATAGATAATAGCTGAGCCGAAAAAACTTTTTTGATAGAGATAGATTCGAAAAATTTTTGGGGGGGCCGGCCCCCCAGGCCCCCCCTAGAACAACTATGGGGGGGGGTGCCGACCAAAAAGTGAGGGGGGGTAGGGTTAGGGGAAAAAAATCCGGATTTTTTTTAAATTAAAAAAAAAATTTAAAAAATTTTTTTTTTTACAAGTTAGGTTTGTTCGAAGCGTCTCGTCGAGCTGAGTTCATCTAGACTATTTTCAGAACGATCCGGAAAACTATAGCTAATAGTAGGTAATTATTGGTGATTACTGTGATAATTATTGTGTTAATTGGGGTTCCGTGCCTATATAACCATACTAAACCAGTATTCTGGGTCTCTCGATAAACGACTGAACGAGGACCACAAGATCGTTTGTGGTGAGTCGACAAGCACGATCAACAAAAGAGGCAAATCGTCTATCGACACGAAGAATTCGACAGATACGACCCGTTTTATTTCTCCGACTACTTCCAAAGTCCGGAGCCCGTCCACAGAGCCGCCGACCGGTACATGACGCATTATTTTTACGGACCGTCGGTGTCAAAAGAGCAAAGGCGTCGTCTGTTCAGCATTCCGTTGCCGCAGCTCGTCGTGTGGCTTTTACCGAAGATGATGACGGCCGAAGAGCCCGCATGAAAAACATCAGGCAGTTGAGATCCCCGTCGAAGCGGCTGAGAAACGCAAAGTTCATCCGATCAAAGCGGCCCGGTGCAAGGAAGTGCGCAAGAGAAGAATGAAAGCAGCAACGCAGAAGAACGTCGAGAAGTTGAAAACCGTCGAGAAAAAAGCGACCAAACGTGTGCCGATGGAAGAAGAAAAGCACGTGATTCGTTTGAAGACGGAAGACGCGATGCACGGCTCTGAAGTGAAAACAGCAACCGAAACTAGTCGAGATGTTGTGCCAATCAAGGCAGCAGCGCCATCAAATGCCATCGAGTTCAAGGCGTGTGTCGTTGACGAAATCGCACCAACACGTCGCGTGTTCTACCGAGTTGGCTTCGTGCCGATGACGCCGATGAACCAGCAGCACCAGCAGCAACCGTCCTGCCGGTCAATTGTGTTGTGCTGTCGTGATGTTCGTCTATCCAAGGCGTCGCAACATGTTGAAGCGTGCGGTGATCCAAAGCGTCTACGCAACCAGTTGTTCGGTCGTCACGTGCGCTGTTCCGGCGTCCGCTCTCCCCCATTGTCGTCCATCGTGTGCCACTCACAATGCTGGCTCGTCATGATGATGTTTGGTCGACGTGTGCGTTCGTCAGCATTTCGATCACCAAGTGATAAAATTTATACCAAGAATGATCTTTTACCACCATGATATGTGATACGCTTTCCACTACTTTTTCTTCTGTTTGTAGGGGGAAGAAGCTAATAGTAGGTAATTATTGGTGATTACTGTGATAATTATTGTGTTAATTGGGGTTCCGTGCCTATATAACCATACTAAACCAGTATTCTGGGTCTCTCGATAAACGACTGAACGAGGACCACAAGATCGTTTGTCTATAAGAGCGAAAATCGTGTTTTATTGAAATTATGTCCATTTCATAGAGGGAAAGTTGCATTTTCAACAGTAAAACAGGACAATTTTCGACGTGTACTTGAATATTGAACCGTTCTTAGTTGTTCCTCTTTAGAAAATTACCAAAATTTGACTGTGTTCAAAAATTCCTGTTTGCTGTAGCTAAGTCGGCAACCCCTGTCGACCCGGTCGCCCCCCCCCCCCCCAAGACACTTACTTTCAGGTTCAACCAGCTATGCTATCTGCCACATGGCGAGAGCCCACTCTTCAAATCATCGTATCGAAAACACGTACCATGATTTCGCGATCACGTTGTGGGCAACTGACAGACGCAAGTTTAACACGTTAGTTTAGCTCAGCACGCAAGTTTTAACATGTGGCCATGTTATCGGGTATCTGAAAAACGGTCGTGTGATGTGGTATTAACCAACATCTCCGCTCAAATTGTTTAACAATATATCGCACAACTCCATTGTAGACCTATAACATACGCCAATCAACAAGATATCATGTTCATCTCATGGCCTACCGACTGAAAAACATGTTCTAAGTTGCAAGAAAACGATTTCTGAAACGATATTTCAATTCAGTTAAGTCATTTCAACGCTAAAAATTGACTCTAGAAGTCATCCAAATCAAAAAACATGGAGTACGTCGGTCAAAATGACCAAATAATGACATTTACCTAAGCACACAAAGAAGTTGGGAAGAAAATTTGGTTTGAACTTTCAAAAAATTATGCCATAAATCGAATTTTCAAAGCAAAGTAGAAGAAAAATTTTTCAAATTTTTTTTAAGTTTGAAAAAAAAATCCAATTAAAAAAAAACAAAAAAAAAAATTTTTTTTCAAAGCCCCTAACCCTAGGGGGGGTCCAACCTATGGTAACAGAAAATCCTGCCCGTGCACAGTCAGTCAGTCAGTCAGTCAGTTTTATTCTGCAGTGCACGGCATAATACCAGAGAAGTGTAAGACACCATGAGTAGGCAAGCCAAAACACAAAAAATGCACGGGCAGATACCCGTGTACCCCCCTCCCCCCTTTACCTCGACACGGACGGGTACTGGACTCCCCCCGGCCCCCACCCCCTCCGCGAGAAAACACGGGATCGCGCACCCCCCCTCACGGACACGGTGGTCAATCTCATCTCAATTTTTTTCCAAAATACCGTAATTTTTGCATTTTTCTTGACGTTTGTGTCTGTCCCTGCATAGATTTTGTTGTTTCTGACCAAGCAAGCAGCTTGTTTGCACAAAATATTCTGTATTTTACAAGAATTTCTGTGTTTTTCTAAGGCAAAAATTTGGTATTACCCGTGCGATCCCGTGCACCCGCCCCTCACGAAATTTTTCTGCCAGTGCACCCCCCCCCTCAAGAAAATTTGCTGCCCGTGCACCCCCCTCACCGAGAAGGCACCTGACCCCCCCTCTAAAATTAGGCAAACACCCCCCTCCCTCACCCAAGGTCCCGCTTTCGCTACTGCCCCCCATGATATTTTTTCGCTTAAATTTTGAAGGAAAAACGCTAAATTTTGCTGCAAAATCTTTGAAATTACAATGAAGATGGTCAAGTTATCATATATTCAGCTTATATTATGGACTTTATAGACAAAAAATCATGATTTTCGAAAAAAATTTAAGGGTGTACGGAAAATTTGGGGGGGGGGTCTCCGCCAGACAAAATTTCATGGGGGGTGTGGGTGGGGTGTCGGCCAAATTTTCGAGGGGGGGTCCGATGGGGGGGGGGGTGACCGTGTACCCCCCTACCCCCCGCCCACGGTACTGCCCCCAGAGCACCAGAGACATAGTTGTTCTAGGGGGGGGCCTGGGGGGGCCGGCCCTTCCCCCCAAAAAATTTTCGAATCTATCTCTATCAAACAGGTTTTTTCGGCTCAGCTATTATCTATCTAAAAAAATTTCTCAGCCAGCTATCTATCTGAACATTTTTGTCTTCGAAGACATCAAATGAGTTAATTTTTGACCAAAATTGACAATTTTTGCTCGTAATTCTTGAAATTTTCGCTAATTTTAGGTAAAATACGCGTTTATACTTGATTTTTAGTGTATTTTTAGCATTATTTTGCTGGTTTTATAGCTTTTTAGCGTTTTAGCTACAGTCGAACTCACTAAAATGTGGAATCAGCTGATTGGTCGACCGAGCGGAGGCTGCTCACACGCCGCACCGTTCTTTTTCGTGGATTTGGATTTTATTGAAACGTGTTTCTTTTGAATGAGTGTGAATTTCCAGCACCCTTTCCATGCTAAAAATAAACTCAAAGGGTTGGAGAACTGCGAAATTCAATTTTTTTTATTCAACAGCTCAAAATCCATTTTTTACTGACGACGACGACGACGACGTCGTCGCTTAATTTTTACGTGTGAACTGAAAGACAAAAGCCTGAAATGAGTGCGCTGTGTAGCCAGCTGAAGGGGGCTTAATTCCTAGCTGACCGATCGACATGCGTCCGCAATTTAAAAAAATGCGTTCCGACTTCGCGGACGACGACGACACGACGACGACTTTGCTTTCATTTTTCATTTTCACCGTTTTCAAGTTGTTTTTGGTAAGCTGCTGTGTTCATTTACTTGGTGCACGCAGCAAACCATGCACAGCGCACTCCTTTCAGGCTTTTATTTTTCAGTCCACACGCAAAAATTAAGCGACGACGTCGTCGTCGTCATTAAACAAAAAATACATTTTGAGTTGAGCTGTGGCATAAAAATTTTCTAAATTTCGCGGTCTCTAACCTTTGAGTTTATTTTTAGCACAAAAAGGGTGCTGGAAATTCATAAAAACACGTTTCAATAAAATCCAAATCCACGAAAAAAGAACGGTGCGGAGTGTGAGCAGCCTCCGCTCGTTCGACCAATCAGCTGATTCCACATTTTAGTGAGTTCGACTGTATCTATCTATCAAATTTCAAAATTTTGACCGGCCCCCCCCCCAAAGTCACATCACATGCCCCCCCCCCCCGCGGCCCCCCCCCCCAAAATTTTCCAGCTATCTATCTATCTAGAAAATTTGCTCCAGCTATCTATATCGGCCCCCCCCCAACTAGGGTTAGGGGCTTTGAAAAAAAATTTTTTTAAATTTTTTTTTCGTTTTTTTTTAAATTTGGATTTTTTTTTCAAACTTAAAAAAAATTTGAAATTTTTTTTTCTACTTTGCTCTGAAAATTCGATTTATGGCATAATTTTTTGAAAGTTCAAACCAAATTTTCTTCCCAACTTCTTTGTGTGCTTAGGTACATGTCATTATTTGGTCATTTTGACCGACGTACTCCATGTTTTTCGATTTGGATGACTTCTAGAGTCAATTTTTAGCGTTGAAATGACTTAACTGAATTGAAATATCGTTTCAGAAATCGTTTTCTTGCAACTTAGAACATGTTTTTTCAGTCGGTAGGCCATGAGATGAACATGATATTTTGTTGATTGGCGTATGTTATAGGTCTACAATGGAGTTGTGGGATATATTGTTAAACAATTGGAGCGGAGATGTTGGTTAATACCACATCACACGACCGTTTTTCAGATACCCGATAACATGGCCACATGTTAAAACTTGCGTGCTGAGCTAAACTAACGTGTTAAACTTGCGTTAGTTGGCAGTTGCCCGCAACGTGATCGCGAAATCATGGTACGTGTTTTCGATACGATGATTTGAAGAGTGGGCTCTCGCCATGTGGCAGATAGCATAGCTGGTTGAACCTGAAAGTAAGTGTCTTGGGGGGGGGGGCGACCGGGTCGACAGGGGTTGCCGACTTAGCTACAGCAAACAGGAATTTTTGAACACAGTCAAATTTTGGTAATTTTCTAAAGAGGAACAACTAAGAACGGTTCAATATTCAAGTACACGTCGAAAATTGTCCTGTTTTACTGTTGAAAATGCAACTTTCCCTCTATGAAATGGACATAATTTCTATAAAACACGATTTTCGCTCTTATAGTTTTCCGGATCGTTCTGAAAATAGTCTAGATGAACTCAGCTCGACGAGACGCTTCGAACAAACCTAACTTGTAAAAAAAAATTTTTTTAATTTTTTTTTAATTTAAAAAAAATCCGGATTTTTTTTCCCTAACCCTACCCCCAACCCCTCGGGCTCGGCTCTGGAACAACTATGACCAGAGCCCGTCGGGTGGGGGGGGGGCTCACCGTGCCACCCCCCATAGTTGTTCCAGAGCCGAGGGGTTGGGGGGGCCGATATAGATAGCTGGAGCAAATTTTCTAGATAGATGGATAGCTGGAAAATTTTGTGGGGGGCCGCGGGGGGGCATGTGACTTTGGGGGGGGGGGGCGGTCAAAATTTTGAAATTTGATAGATAGATAGCTAAAACGCTAAAAAGCTATAAAAACAGCAAAATAATGCTAAAAATACACTAAAAATCAAGTATAAATGCGTATTTTATCTAAAATTAGCGAAATTTTCAAGAATTACGAGCAAAAATTGTCAATTTTGGTCAAAAATTGACTCATTTTATGTCTTCGAAGACAAAAATTTTTAGATAGATAGCTGGCTGAAAATTTTTTTAGATAGATAATAGCTGAGCCGAAAAAACCTGTCTGATAGAGATAGATTCGAAAATTTTTTTGGGGGGGCCGGCCCCCCCCAGGCCCCCCCCCCTAGAACAACTATGCCACCCCCTTAAAACCGGGCACCCCCCCCATCGGCTGAGCGTCCGAGCTGCTCCGTTTGCAAGCGCTACGTTGTCTGGTTGCTGCTTCGTGTCGTGTCGTCGCGACACCATCAGAATTGATCGTCAAGCCGGTTTCACTTCTGCTGGGGACAATTGGTGACGTTTTGAGGGTCAAAACACAAAAAGAGGCATGGTAGCCGTTTGGAAAAGGGGTAAATGAGGTCACCAAAACAAAGTCATGAAAGTTACGCCATACGGAAGTCATTCGGGAAGCACTTGCATATCAGATGTGGTTTACGTCCATAGTTGTTCTAGGGGGGGGCCTGGGGGGGGGGCCGGCCCCCCCCAAAAAATTTTCGAATCTATCTCTATCAGACAGGTTTTTTCGGCTCAGCTATTATCTATCTAATCTAAAAAAATTTCTCAGCCAGCTATCTATCTGAAAATTTTTGTCTTCGAAGACATAAAATGAGTCAATTTTTGACCAAAATTGACCATTTTTGCTCGTAATTCTTGAAAATTTCGCTAATTTTAGGTAAAATACGCGTCTATACTTGATTTTTAGTGTATTTTTAGCATTATTTTGCTGTTTTTATAGCTTTTTAGCGTTTTAGCTATCTATCTATCAAATTTCAAATTTTTGACCGGCCCCCCCCCCAAAGTCACATGGCCCCCCCCGCGGCCCCCCCAAAATTTTCCAGCTATCTATCTATCTGGAAAATTTGCTCCAGCTATCTATATCGCCCCCCCCCCAACCCCTCGGCTCTGGAACAACTATGCCTTCATCTTGCTTGACCCAGTACCGTGGGCCCAAAACAATTTTCGAAGGGGGGGGGGTATGGTGCGGTGGGGGGGGGGGTGCCGACCAAAAAGTGAGGGGGGGGTCCAAGTCCAACCTATGGTAACGTGGGACCCCCCCATGGGGGTCCCATGGGGGGGTGCATTTTTTCAAAATTTTCTGTGGGGGGGCCCACCCCCCCCCACCCCCCCCCATGATAATTTTTCGCTTAAATTTTGAAGGAAAAACGCTAAATTTTGCTGCAAAATCGTTGAAATTACAATGAAGATGGTCAAGTTATCACATATTCAGCTTATATTATGGACTTTATAGACAAAAAATCATGATTTTCGAAAAAATTTTAGGGTGTACGGAAAATTTTGATTTGTATACATTCTTAAAAGTGATTTTTTTGATTTTTGATCTGAGGTTGCTTGTAATGAGTCGTTGTAGGTTCCTAATCCTAAACCTAATCCTAATCCTAAGCCAAGCCTTTTTGATAAGGTGAAAATGATCAATTTAGTTTTTGCATTTTTTTCTTTCCTGTGTTATGGAGGAGGAGCACCGGAACTGCAGATGCAGCTGTTTTAATAATGATGCATTACGGTCTCCGCCAGACAAAATTTCATGGGGGGTGTGGGGGGGGTGTCGGCCAAATTTTCGAGGGGGGGTGCCCGGTTTTAGGGGGGGGTGGCACGGTGCCCCCCCCCCCCCCCCCCCACCCGACGGGCTCTGGTGCTCTGGGCGGGGGTGTACCCCCCCCCACCCCCCCCCCTCGCCCACGGTACTGGCTTGACCCCTGCACATGCCTGCCTTGCTTTCATTTCATTTTATTTCGCGAACCGCAGGAACTCCCATAAAACTGCAAGAACAGCGTAATTTTCATTGTGATGCGTAGCGAGTGCGAGCGATTATTAACCGCCGCAGTTGGCGATGTCGATCTGGCGAAAGTAAGCAGCGGCGGTTCGATCCACGGTTTTTTACTATGCTTACTTCGAGCTAGCAAGATGTTTTTTATCGATAAGATAAGAATGATAAATCGTTACCATGCTAACTGCCACTTTGTAAAAGCCTGGTAGTGTGTTGGTGCCACACCGCTGAGCCTCTCTGAATGAAACCATGAAACACTACAGTTGCGTTTTTTTCACGAAAATTGATGCACGAATGTCTGCTTTCTAACGTGATGTAAGATAATTGAAATTTGCTATGGTCATGAATTTGTTCAGGCGCTCAAAGGTTCAGCACTACTGAACTACAAATTGTTTCTTTAAACCTGTCATCTATTTCAGCAGGATACAGAGTCTGCGAATGAAGAAAAAATGGGACCGATATGGAATGCAAAAATTTTTAGTTTCAATTGAGGTGGTTAATTTCAACCGAACCCGATACATTCGTTCTTTTTACGTTGCAAGATTCTCATGCTCTGCGTTCTGGGAACATTGAACAAGCATACATTCCAAGCCTTTCAAACACTTGCCCCAGGAAGCACTAGTTCACAATTCAGCAGAGACTGAGTGAATCGCGTTCATGACAGCACGTTCGCAGGGAGAGAATCAATAATTCAGTTTCTCATTTCAGGAGCCAAAATTGTTCGTGAGAAATCGCACGGCAATTACTACTGGCAATGACTATGAAGATGTTTTGGTCGTTATGACGAGCCAAATGGACACCTCAATTTCGGTAAAATGTTTCGTTTGGTCTTTGCTGGAGTGAGACGCGTCCCTCTAAAAAATCAAAACACTTCACGGTTTGCTTAACTTGGAATTATGAATGCCGAATGGAGATCTAAAAGCAACAATTTTTGTCATGGTTCCGAAAAACTGATTTCGCTTCCCTTTGTCTCATTCTCAAAATTTTCCTGCGTCGTAACCACAGAACGTCCAGCTGCAATATTTTTGTTTTAAATTCGTGATAAAAATGGGATTGCGACAAAATCCGGTTCAATATCACCAATACCAATTGCTAAAGACGTGAACTGTATCTACGAAATGTTTGTTGTTTCTTCGACTCAGAACAGAAGTTTCTAGGATTTGAACCGTTTTTTAAAGAACGTTTTATTTCATGTCCCCATGTGAAATGCGAACTCTGCAACTTGCGCAAAAAAACAAGCAAAGCGTGTCACTGTCGTCTAAGCTTGAGCTCATGTTCAGCTGACCCCTGGCTTGTGTGTCAACTGAATGCTTGTCGATTGTTTCGGTTGAATTTGAAACAAGCAACAGAACTCGGTTGTTTTTGCAGTGCATCATCATCAACGTTCGCTTGTGCTGGCGTGCCCCGATGAGAGAACGTGCTCCACTGACTGGCCGTCTCACCGCTCACCTCATCTCAATCGGTCGCACACTCAACGAATACAACAACATTGCAGCCGCAACTCAACAGTTGGTTTCGTGCTTTTTCTTTCTTTTTCATTGTGAAATTTTGACATTGGCTCTTTCGTTTCATTCCATCGACTTGGACGAACCAACCAACCGTGTTCTGTTGTTCGTAAATTTCATAGAAACCATTCAGTCTTGTACATACAGGATAACATAACATAACAAAAAACATAACAAAAGTAAACGGCTCGGGGGACCGACTGGTTGCACGTGAAGCCGTGAAATTTGAAACACTTTTAGAATTAAGGAACACATTTTGTGTGTTCAAATTTCATCCCGAAATTCCACTTTTTCAATAATGTTTCAGCAGAAATACGTAATCACCTAAATTCAGTTTTTTTGACTCAAGATAAACATCATTGTCGTCATCGAGAATCTCATCTGGCAGTGGCACAAGCTCATCGTCAGCTTCAACTTCACTGATGTCATCATGTTCATGCTCACGGTGGTTCAGTTTCATTTTTCTCGGCTGCTCAATGTGTTTTACATTGTTCTCAACGAACACCGACATTCAATGTTTGAAGCTGATGATCAATTTCTGGTGCAGCGCCGGATCATCGGTGATTTTTTTGCACACCGCTGCAGTGGTGGGCGCCGAAAATGTCCCACATTATCCGTCAGATGCCCCCAAACGCAGAAGCCAAAGGCTTCATGTCCGGACTCCTCTCGGGCCATTCAATTCTGCCCATGCGGCCGATCCAGCGGTCACCGAACGATTCCGACAACCACTCGCGCACTTGTTTCAATTTTCCTCTTGACTTATGTTTTTGGGGTACCTGAAGGAAATTGTGTACCGTTCGGCGCCCAACATTTTCGACAATTTGAAAACCAAAATTCGCAATGGTGTGCAAAAAATCAACGATGATCGGCGCTGCACCAGAAAGTGCTCATCAATTTCGAACACCGAATGTCGGCAATCATTGAGAACAATGAAAAAGACATTGGGCTGCTGAAAAAAGTGAAACTAAAGGGTCGAGAGGATAAATCTGGTGAGATCAGTAAAAACGAAGCTGAAGATGAACTTGCGCCACTGCCATATGTGAATCTCGATGACGATAACGATGATTATCTTGAGTCAAAATGCTGAAGTTAGGTGATTTTTGAGTTTTTACGCATTTCTGCTGAAATATTATTGAAAAAATAGAATTTCGGGATCAAATTTGGACAGATAAAATGTGTTCCTTATTTCTAAAAGTGTTTCAAATTTCACGGCTTCACGTGCAACCAGTCGGCCGCACGAGCCATTTACTTTTGTTATGTTTTTTTGGGACACCCTGTATTAGTGTATAGTGCAGTAAATTCTCAAAATTTGGAATTACATTGTAAGTCATTTGTGCAGGGTGAGTCACCATTTGATTGCCTATAACTCTTCAACCACTGCCAATTCATTTAGAATGTGAAAGTTACATACCCAAAGGTCTAACTTAGATCTGTGTAAAATTTCACCCCAATAAATTAAAATCTACGTGTTTTGTGGAAGAAAATACCGGTTTTATAACACCGACTTTTTAAAACTAAGCTTTTTGAAAATCCACCTTGCCAATTTTTTTCGCCGTTTGGAACACAATTTTCACATGTCTTGATGGTCTTCATCATTGTTTAAATGTTTTTAAAAGTGTCGCTTTGTTTTATTGTTGCTGGAAAACGGTTGGTAAAATGGTGCGAATGATCAGATTGACAAAGATATTTTTGTATGATTTTTCAACCACGACCTGTTTCTGTCCTATTCTTCGTTTGTCTCATGGATCAGGCGCAATTTTGGATTAGTGTCTTTCTAGATTGGTAGCTAGCTGAACTCACATTTCCGATTGTTTTGAAACTTTATTAAGACACAAATCGAACATTTATAATTCAAATCCACCATAAACGAACGCACTCGGCTTAATTAATGCGGCGACTTTTAACAAATGATGGCTTTGCAAAGACTACAAAGACCAAGTTTTGATTTTCTGAATTTTTTCTTATTCTACGTTTAACAAGCGCTTTCTGTTTGATTAACCTGAAATGTTGCACATATTTAAGTTAGACCTTTATAAGCGTGTATGTTTGGGTTGGTCTTATATTGGCCAGCCTCAATCTGGCTCCGGTCTCAATCGGGCTCGTCTCAATCGGGCTCGGCTCAATCGGGCTCGGCTCAATCGGGCTTGTATCAATTTGGTCAGTCTCAATCGGGCACGGCTCAATCTTGCTTGTATCAATTTGGTCAGTCTCAATAGGGCACGGCTCAATCTGGCTTGTATCAATTTGGTCAGTCTCAATAGGGCACGGCTCAATCTGGCTTGTATCAATTTGGTCAGTCTCAATAGGGCACGGCTCAATCTGGCTTGTATCAATTTGGTCAGTCTCAATCGGGCACGGCTCAATCTGGCTTGTATCAATTTGGTCAGTCTCAATAGGGCACGGCTCAATCTGGCTTGTATCAATTTGGTCAGTCTCAATAGGGCACGGCTCAATCTGGCTTGTATCAATTTGGTCAGTCTCAATAGGGCACGGCTCAATCTGGCTTGTATCAATTTGGTCAGTCTCAATAGGGCACGGCTCAATCTGGCTTGTATCAATTTGGTCAGTCTCAATCGGGCACGGCTCAATCTTGCTTGTATCAATTTGGTCAGTCTCAATAGGGCACGGCTCAATCTGGCTTGTATCAATTTGGTCAGTCTCAATAGGGCACGGCTCAATCTGGCTTGTATCAATTTGGTCAGTCTCAATAGCGCACGGCTCAATCTTGCTTATATCAATTTGGTCAGTCTCAATAGGGCACGGCTCAATCTGGCTTGTATCAATTTGGTCAGTCTCAATCGGGCACGGCTCAATCTTGCTTGTATCAATTTGGTCAGTCTCAATAGGGCACGGCTCACTCTGGCTTGTATCAATTTGGTCAGTCTCAATAGGGCACGGCTCAATCTGGCTTGTGTCAATTTGGTCAGTCTCAATCCGACCAGTCTCAATCGGGCTTGTATCAATTTGGTCAGTCCAGTCTCAATCGGGCTCGGCTCAATCTGGCTTGTATCAATTTGGTCAGTCTCAATCCGACCAGTCTCAATCGGGCTTGTATCAATTTGGTCAGTCTCAATCGGGCTCGGCTCAATCTGGCTTGTATCAATTTGGTCAGTCTCAATCCGACCAGTCTCAATCGGGCTTGTATCAATTTGGTCAGTCTCAATCGGGCACGGCTCAATCTTGCTTGTATCAATTTGGTCAGTCTCAATAGGGCACGGCTCAATCTGGCTTGTATCAATTTGGTCAGTCTCAATAGGGCACGGCTCAATCTGGCTTGTATCAATTTGGTCAGTCTCAATAGGGCACGGCTCAATCTGGCTTGTATCAATTTGGTCAGTCTCAATAGGGCACGGCTCAATCTGGCTTGTATCAATTTGGTCAGTCTCAATCGGGCACGGCTCAATCTGGCTTGTATCAATTTGGTCAGTCTCAATCGGGCACGGCTCAATCTTGCTGGTATCAATTTGGTCAGTCTCAATAGGGCACGGCTCAATCTGGCTTGTATCAATTTGGTCAGTCTCAATAGGGCACGGCTCAATCTGGCTTGTATCAATTTGGTCAGTCTCAATCGGGCACGGCTCAATCTGGCTTGTATCAATTTGGTCAGTCTCAATAGGGCACGGCTCAATCTGGCTTGTATCAATTTGGTCAGTCTCAATAGGGCACGGCTCAATCTGGCTTGTATCAATTTGGTCAGTCTCAATAGGGCACGGCTCAATCTGGCTTGTATCAATTTGGTCAGTCTCAATAGGGCACGGCTCAATCTGGCTTGTATCAATTTGGTCAGTCTCAATCGGGCACGGCTCAATCTGGCTTGTATCAATTTGGTCAGTCTCAATCGGGCACGGCTCAATCTTGCTTGTATCAATTTGGTCAGTCTCAATAGGGCACGGCTCAATCTGGCTTGTATCAATTTGGTCAGTCTCAATAGGGCACGGCTCAATCTGGCTTTTATCAATTTGGTCAGTCTCAATAGGGCACGGCTCAATCTTGCTTGTATCAATTTGGTCAGTCTCAATAGGGCACGGCTCAATCTGGCTTGTATCAATTTGGTCAGTCTCAATCGGGCACGGCTCAATCTTGCTTGTATCAATTTGGTCAGTCTCAATAGGGCACGGCTCAATCTGGCTTGTATCAATTTGGTCAGTCTCAATAGGGCACGGCTCAATCTGGCTTGTATCAATTTGGTCAGTCTCAATCCGACCAGTCTCAATCGGGCTTGTATCAATTTGGTCAGTCCAGTCTCAATCGGGCTCGGCTCAATCTGGCTTGTATCAATTTGGTCAGTCTCAATCCGACCAGTCTCAATCGGGCTTGTATCAATTTGGTCAGTCTCAATCGGGCTCGGCTCAATCTGGCTTGTATCAATTTGGTCAGTCTCAATCCGACCAGTCTCAATCGGGCTTGTATCAATTTGGTCAGTCTCAATCGGGCTCGGCTCAATCTGGCTTGTATCAATTTGGTCAGTCTCAATCGGGCACGGCTCAATCTGGCTTGTATCAATTTGGTCAGTCTCAATCGGGCACGGCTCAATCTTGCTTGTATCAATTTGGTCAGTCTCAATAGGGCACGGCTCAATCTGGCTTGTATCAATTTGGTCAGTCTCAATAGGGCACGGCTCAATCTGGCTTGTATCAATTTGGTCAGTCTCAATAGGGCACGGCTCAATCTTGCTTGTATCAATTTGGTCAGTCTCAATAGGGCACGGCTCAATCTGGCTTGTATCAATTTGGTCAGTCTCAATCGGGCACGGCTCAATCTTGCTTGTATCAATTTGGTCAGTCTCAATAGGGCACGGCTCAATCTGGCTTGTATCAATTTGGTCAGTCTCAATCCGACCAGTCTCAATCGGGCTTGTATCAATTTGGTCAGTCCAGTCTCAATCGGGCTCGGCTCAATCTGGCTTGTATCAATTTGGTCAGTCTCAATCCGACCAGTCTCAATCGGGCTTGTATCAATTTGGTCAGTCTCAATCGGGCTCGGCTCAATCTGGCTTGTATCAATTTGGTCAGTCTCAATCGGGCACGGCTCAATCTTGCTTGTATCAATTTGGTCAGTCTCAATAGGGCACGGCTCAATCTGGCTTGTATCAATTTGGTCAGTCTCAATAGGGCACGGCTCAATCTGGCTTGTATCAATTTGGTCAGTCTCAATCGGGCACGGCTCAATCTTGCTTGTATCAATTTGGTCAGTCTCAATAGGGCACGGCTCAATCTGGCTTGTATCAATTTGGTCAGTCTCAATAGGGCACGGCTCAATCTGGCTTGTATCAATTTGGTCAGTCTCAATCCGACCAGTCTCAATCGGGCTTGTATCAATTTGGTCAGTCCAGTCTCAATCGGGCTCGGCTCAATCTGGCTTGTATCAATTTGGTCAGTCTCAATCCGACCAGTCTCAATCGGGCTTGTATCAATTTGGTCAGTCTTAATCGGGCTCGGCTCAATCTGGCTTGTATCAATTTGGTCAGTCTCAATCCGACCAGTCTCAATCGGGCTTGTATCAATCTGCCCAGTCTCCATCGGGCTCGGCTCAATCGGGATTGGCTCAATCGGGCTTGTATCAATCTGGCCAGACAGAAATTTTATCATGTATCTGTGTGTGTGTGTTTCAACCGCGTCATAAAATTATGACAGTGATGGACAGTGCAAGAGAAATACACGCATACTTGATTTGTTTGCTTTTATATTATATTGCTTCCTTTTTAATATTTTATAATACATGTTTATTGAGCTTTAATGAACCGTTTTTCATTTTGCCACTTTTTCTGACCAATTCATAATTCATAATTGAAAAGATTTTATTTTTGTTTTGTTTTTTGCAAAAATAAAAAAACCGGTTTTTTACTAAAAGTTCTTTAAAAGAATTTTGGGAGTTGAAAACGATTGAACGATGATATCGCACAACTGTATTTTGCAAAACTCAAAAAAAACTGCGTCAAACTAAAATTGAACTTCACTGCACTTAAAAACACTATTTTAACGCATTTTAACACTTTTCAATCTTTGTTTCAGACCCATTAGGAAAAATGTTTTTCGCATGCACGTTAAGGCACAAGAAAAATCTAAAACGAACCAAGCACTAAATTAAAAGTTTATCGAATCAATTAAAGTTGACTTTTTAGACCTGCTCATTTTGAAAATCACATTTATTTTGGTTTAAGAGTACTCCGAAAAAGATGCATTGCTACAAATGCATTTCCCGATTCGGTGGGCCAGATGCCAAATAATTATTGTTTGTTTTGTGCTATAATTCATTTCCTGATTCGATGGGCCAGGTGCCAAATAATTACTGTTGGTTTGGTACCTAGGCATGCAGAATGCAAATGCAACATGGCATTTTATCCTTAGTTGAAACGAAAAATAAAGTTTATGCTCCTTCCGATTTGTTGTCATTTCGAGTAAATGTGTTTATGTTTGCCTCTGCGTAAATGTATTTTTTTACCAAGAGTTCACCATTGCAGCACACACGCAATCTTTATCGCTTGTCGTTCTCTGATCAGAGAGTCAATTCGTTGTTCTTAGTCTAATTAATCAGCTGCGCACGTTTGGTGACACTTGACTTTTTAGTTCATAGGCTCGCAGAAACATACACCATTTTTGCAGATCACACAGAACAGCACAATGAAAAATATACATATTTCATGCAGCAGTATTCATGTGGTCGGCTGACAGTCCAACATCAAATCAACAATGTTTTTCAAACATTCACAGGTAATATTGTTGTCATTTTTTGTCACACGTGTACAAGTTATAAAGAAAGAATCATTAAAGAAAACAAAAGCAAAACAGTTGTTATCTGCTAAACACAATTGTCTTGAACTACACATCTGTTGGTACTGTTATCAATATTAAAAAAACACAGTTTCACATCATTAAAAACGTGAAAGGTTTGATGTATCGACAGTACGCGTTTTTTTCTGAATTACAAATTAGTAATCAAATATAATCAAAAAATACGATCAACACAAACAAAAACTGAACAAAGAAAGTTTTTGACAAACGTTAACGTTTAGACAGTGGTTGCCACTGTATGATCATGAACATATTCATATAATCAAGACGAAATTTGAGAAGTTAGTAACAAAACAGTGCCGAAGAAGACAAAACATACTAAAATAAACAATAAACAAGCGGTGTAAAAATTTCCGCAATTTTTTCTTCAGTTGAACAAACTTTGCTGATAAGATTTCAGTCACTACAGTGTAGCGTACCGCGTACATACATTCAACTGTTGACAGTAACCACAGCGCAGTAACCCAGGATTAGCATGTTCAACTGGGTAAAAGACGCTTGAAACTTGCGCTTTGCGCATGTGTGTTGAAATGTCGTCCACTGTCGAAGCTGTCCTACGATTGATCATAACGTTATAAAACAGTGATGGTGAGTTTGAAGACAAGCGATTTTAGTTTTTTCTATACGGAAACAGGTTTTGTTTTTTTTGTGAATTTACATTTTGTTTAAAATTCATTATAACAATATAAGATTGCTTGCACTGAACACATTGAATGTATCAAAAAATACAACACAACGCTATTTTTCAACTGAGTAAATCAAATATAAATAGACTGAAACTTAAGGAGCTGCGCTTGGATGGATGATTGAAATGTGGGCATGAATTAAAAAGAATGTGAATATTATTACTGTTTCCAGTTTACAGAACATAAATCAGTCAGATCAACTGTTGGTATTCGGTAACAGTATAATCAAATAAACAGAACAAGACATAGTTTCGTTGTTTCACAACGTTCACATCATATCTAGATAGAATTGTGACAACAGCAACAGGTATATATGCAGCCACTTTTCATGCGATTCAAATTATAAAATGCCATTGTGCTTGAAACCATTATTCACCCGTTAACTTTTCGTGATTCGATCCAACGATGAAACGTAAAAAGCATGTTAACTGCAAATGTGATTTTTGACGTTACTCTTAAAAGGCAACCTGTATAACAAAAATGCAAAGAAACGGATTTCCATTCGTTTGAATAGTGTGTCCTTACAATTGTTAGTTTGAAAATTGTTTTAATTACAATAGCGAAAAGAGGGTGATAACAAACGAGTTTTTCAATTCAAAGCTGTTGCGGGAAAACTGTAGTCAGCTTTAATAATGGTTGTCCTTTGTATTGTTAACGAGCACACCACACGTACAGCAGGTAGTTCAGCTAGGTAGTCCTTGTGGGCCCTACATAAAAGCATTTTTTCAAGAATGCCACTATAAAATGGTTTAAAACTGTGAAAGTAAAAACGACGTTAATAAATTGTACATGTACTTTCGACTGGGTAACTCGGTTAATTCAATTTCAAACTTAAAAAAAAACAATTTCATAACAGTGCACAACACACGAATTCAAGATTTTAACAGTTTTCAATGAATACCCCGTTTCTGACTAGGCCAGATCGACAGCACGTTAATAAACATGTACAACTTGAATGAGTCCTAAATGAAAGATAAAACTGCAGTCAAAGTATCGGAAAATTTAAAAGTTGATTAACCACAGTCAGTGCATGTTACATGTTGGTTGGCTTGTTTGTTAAGCGAAACATTTTACTTGAACTAAAAAGAGTAAACGTCTAACATCGCATGTTCATGAACGGAGATCAAAAACCGGTAATAGATGCACCAGGCTAACATATTTCCATCACAAAAAGAAGGCTACATGGTCTGACTCCGACTTTAACCGCACATTCAACGTAATCAATAGTCATTGATAAAAAAGCACTGTCCGCTAGTGCCGCAAAAATCTGGTAATTTAGCTTGTTTTTTAAGTTATTATATTAGGAAACGCTCTTTGGGTTCAACTCTTATAGATATTTCATACATGTATTAGTTACTGAAAGTATGAAATTGACGTTGTTTCGTTGTATTAAATCCGTTGCCAGATTTTTGCAGTATTAGAAAAGTATTTACGCATAATGCAACTACCGACAAACGTATACAACAGCAACAACAGGAAATGAAGCGTTAGCAAAGCACTGAGCAACAAAGTGGCTGAAGCAACACAAAACCAATTCCAGTTTTATTTTTCGCCAGTGGAATTCAAGGCAGGACAGGAGTTTATAAAGTTGAAAAAAACTTTCATTTTACTCGTTACAATGTAGACTTTTTTTAAGTTTGTTGATGTTTTGAAGGAAATTAAACTTTGCTGTAGAAGAGTTATTTATAAAAACAGAGAACAATGTGATAAATTGATGGGCAGTGTCATAGACGGCTTTTAGCGGTCAAAACAGTTTCGAGCACGTACCTTAATTTCAAGTTCAAATTAACAGTTTAATTAACATTAGCGCGAATAGTATTCGAGAACAGTTGTGGAACGAAACAATCAAGAGCGCACGCGGCCATCATATACCGTTCTTCAAAAAAGTTATGTGATACATGTCTTCGCATTTAAAATGCGAAGCACTGCATGATGTTTCAGTAATGGGAAAACCTCTAAGGTTGAATTTGTTGCTATGTAGTTGCATGAGTTCAAGTACCAGCTTGACAAAGTTTGTTGAAAAGTAGTTATCAATACAAGTTTCGGTTGATTTTGAAAACGAAAACAAATGCATTTATCAATGACGCATATGAGTCTTCCAGCGGTGTTGTTGGTAAGTTGCGCTGGTTTTTGCAGTTTTTTCGACGGTGATGTGTTGAAAGTGTCGAGGATTGCCTCGTGTACCAGTGTCATGATGATGATCGTCAGCGAAGCGAAACTCATGGTTGTTTTGTCCACTGTATTCTCGAAGTTGTATGTAATGTTAGCCTTTGTACAGTGCGAATATCGATTTTTGATGATAATGTAGCATGTGCAGTCGCACACCGGTAAATGAACAGTAATAGTAAACAGCGTGGGTATTTGTAAATTGAATATATTGTTCATTGTTCACAGCAGCCATCCGATTTGGGTTTTATCCCTGATGGGATGATTGCATACTTTTTTCAACAGTACGAGGTCCTCGTCATGCCAAACATCGCTGTCAAGTCAGCATTACCGGCTGCTGCAGATGTTTGACCGGCGTAACGTTGGATGTCCGATAGACTGATTAATCCTCCAGGTGGCATGGCGGCAGCCCTGTGATAACTTCTATTTTGTTCGAGGTGCAATTTTGGTGATTAAACTTGAGAATCAGTGCTGAAAACGTATTTGCGATAATAATTGTTGGTTTTTTGAGCTAAGATCAGATGTGCATATGCAAAACTGGGTGTTGACTCACTCTTGCTTGCTAGTCTGTTGTATGGCGCTTGCGACGTGTGAAGTTGTCGGTGACTTGAACGTATCGTAAGGTGTGGCAAAGTAGTTAGGCCGCGGTGCGCCACTTGCTGCAGCAAGTGGTGTGCCCCGCGTGAAATTGGCAGCCAGGCCAGCTAACTGCTGAAACGCTGAAGACGGATCAGTAGCGCTGGCCGCCGTTGAATAATTGGTGGCACTTTGTTGCGCTGCAGCTGCCTGCTGCATCATGCGTTGAGCTTGAGCTCCCGCAAACTGATCTGTAGCACAAGTTTTCTTGCTGTTGGATAATTGGAATGACAGGTGCCAATTCAGAATGAACGTTCGTTAACCAGCTTTTGAACAGTTAACAGAAAAGAAGCAGTGTGCACTTACTCGCGGCAAATGTTAAATGAGAGGTCGTGTTCGTGTCGGCACATGAGTCGGGAATGCCATGCACACTACAAATGTGTGCTGACGATGTTGCTGGCCACGTGCTGTCTGCGCTCATCTCACTGCAACAGAAATATAGTTATTGTGATAGAACTGTGTGTTTGTGTGTGATTGAAGATTATTTTTCAGCAAGTGTTGTCCTTGAAAATATGGTCAGAACGTTTCAGAATGGTAGCAGAATTAACGTTTCTTATTAGAATGTGTATTCGTGCTGTTCGACTGTTTCAATGCGATACGTACATTTGAATGTCAAATTGTGTTCTAAAATTGAAGAAAAACAATTGTTCACGATGTCATTTTTGCTTACACAACTTTGCGTGGCTAGAAAGAATTGGTCGGTGAAGTGTTCCAGAACAAACGCTTGTACTTACCGTAGCCTGATGTCACGATCACGACGGTCGGAGTGTTTGACCATGTGCTTGGCAAGATAGGTCTGCTGCGTGTATGACTTTCCGCAATACGGGCAAATGTGCTTCTGTAAGTGAAAGTTCCACAGTTTGGCATTGATTTCGATACGGGCTCATATGAGCAATTACATTGAGTCCGTTTATTTGGTTAAAACTTAATGGAATGTGTGAAATAACAACGATTTATGCAAAAAACAGTTTTGGAAAAATACATGTTAATACAATCACAACATAAGCGTTAGAAGCGACAAGAATTAAAAAGTAATGTGTACACAACTACAAAGCAACGCCACTATGTCATGCCATAAAAAACCAAAGTTTTTTTAGCCAGAATAGTTGGTTAGAGTCATTTTCATCACTGGTGTAGTTCGATTGAAAATACCTTCAAATGCTTGGACTCCTTGTGTTTCGGTATGTGATCAAGCAGTTCCATTTCATCTGAGAAGCATTTGTAACAGCTGCAAAACAGAACGGAAAACTAAAATGATAACATTCTGCTAAATAAATCCGCAATCATGCACATCAATCAGCATTTGCTTTAACTGTTTGCTTTGGAGTTCTCGTTTAACTCAGAATTAATGACAAGGAATTCGGTTTATCTGATGCTGACCTCAATCAAACCGCCCGACTCCGTTATTTCCAATAGAGTCCTAAAGAACGCCAAACATCTGTTAAAAAAGAACAGACAGGTTTTTGGTTTTTAGCGCCTGCCTATGTTTTGAAAACCCGACCCAAACGCTTACTTTCAATTTATGTACACTGTATGTATTACCGTACCTGTTACACTTGTATGGTTTGTCAGTCTGATGGCATCGCGAGTGTGATTGCAAGTTAGAAAGCTGTGAAAACGCTTTTTCGCAGCCAGCTTCCTTGCATTTGTACGGTTTCTCGCCGGTGTGCGTACGCATGTGCTGTTGCAGATGGGACAGCTGAGTGAACTGGAATTTGAGCGTCAGTTTAGCTTTGCATATAGCATAATAGATCGAATGGTGTAAAAGTTTTGTTTTTCTAGCTGTCAACTTAACTAACCTTTCTGTTGCAAAACGAACATGGCCCAAATGGCTTCAAGTTCAGATGAATTCGCATGTGTTGCGAAAGGTACGAGCTGTTCGCGAAGCCCTTGCCGCAATTGGTACACTTGTACGGTTTAGCCTCACGCATATGCACTTGGTTGTGTACTTGTAGTTCAGCTCGACTGTCGAATGCCTGAATAAAAATGTTGAGATTTTGTGGTTTGTTTTTAAGATTTCATAGCTTTATACCGTTTTTTTCGATTTAGTTTTGTTATCCTTTTTGGTTGTAGCCCCAGGATAACATGTCGGATTGGACATTTGATGTACACTGTAGGGTTTGGTTGGTTCTGATTTTACAAAGTACATTGTGCGGTTGAAGGGACAATTTGAGTAATTATATTTTATATCCTGATCACCTAACCCACGATTGTTGGTTGAATGATGAATTGCTCATCAATTTCAACGACTAAAAAAACCCACCGGCAACTGAAACATTTTCGCACACCGTTGTAGTATTTTAAACGTCGGTTTTATTCCAACTAGATTCAATCAAGAATACCTAAAAGAATATTCAGGTGCGTTGTTGTAACTTACTGTATACTTTATATATTTATTTTATACTAAAAAAACACGAACGGATAGCGATGATAATTTATTGTTAGAGGAGGGACTCACTTTCAAAATTCGGCAAAAAGAGATGATAATGTGGCAGAGCGCGGAATACAAGCAGTTTTAACGACCTTTTTCAAGCCGATTAATTTCTGCGGTCGAAACGAAAAAATCGCAGGAAAAAAGACGAACAAAAAACCGGTGTACGACATGCGTGATATAAATCTTTGGTGTGAATGGCAATAACATTATTTCTACTGTTCTACGCATTGACAATATTTTGGTACATTTTGCAACGCAATGTATTTCTCAATATATTTTAACAGCGGACCACTTTGAAAAGTAGCTTCAAACAATGATGATGATGCATTGTCTTTTTCACCCTATGCTTTACGCACATTGTAACTTATCTTTTTTTGACGCCGAACAGCATACCGATAACAAAAAACATAGTTAAACAAAAAAACACGAGTGCACCAACACTAAAAAACGATTTTAAACCATTATTACGTCTGGCTAGTAGTTTTTTAGTGCCATGTCGTATCAGCACTCCTTTTGTTTTTGCTGAAACTTGCTCCTGGCAATGTTGTGCTTGCTTATTGATATCAGTTTGCACCCGTCCCCGAGTATGATGAGACATGTATTTGACGCGTATGGAAAACCAAAAGCAGCTTTCGAGTTCTTGAGTTCAAAAAGGAATAAATTTCAATTGTCTGAAAAATATTTATAGTGTTTTGCCATAATTTTTTAAGTTGTGCACAGTAACATTTCATTCATACATACATTGTATGTGTATTGTGTATGTATGTACAACCATATTAAAGCATGAAATACATGCATATATGTAAAAGCTACACTGTAGAGGATTAACAATTATAAGCATGTGGTAGTAAAGTCATTTGCTGGAAACTATGAACTAAGAGCGTCCAGGAAATAAAGTCTAATATCACGTTGTGGGCCATGTAGAACCAACCAATCAATTGTGAACCCGGCGCAGAAACGTTTACCTTCCCAGGCACTTGCACGTCTACAACGCAAAAGTTTTATTTTCAGTTTTTCAGTAACTCCAAGTAAAAAAACATTGTAGAAAGAACTAAAGTAAACGTGAAAAAAGTACACGACAGCGCAAAAGAATTCGAAATAAATCAACTACAAAATGTGCACAATAATTTTTTTCGTTCGTATTTTTGCGCATGTGTGTTTTCAGTGCAAAAAAACGTGCACGAAAATCAAGAAATGTGTTCTGGTGTTGTGAAAAAGTACGCGATGAATAAATGAAACGAGTGCAAATGGTGGTGACGGCAACTTCGGAAAATAAAAAAGTTTGAGCGAACGCGACAGAAGTATCAACATTATTACGACACGATTAATGTATCGCCTGTGTGTATCTACGATGTATCTGTATACGGTGTATGATAGAGGTTGCACAGTGCATAGAATACCAGTGTGTATTCGTAAGTGTTCAGTGCTGTTGCCAACAGAATAACCAAAACTATAATAGTATTGTAGTATACTATTAAATAAAGCCTAAAGCATCAGGAAAAAGTTTCTAGTATAAGATTTATGTAGATATAAAAAACAGTCAGTGCCACACTTGGCTTTTGTTATCGGTGTTTTGTAACATTTTTCTGTCCCCAGCGAATGGATCTGCTCACGAACACAAGAGTCTGCCTATGTTCAACCAATCACAGCACAGAACAAATGTTTGTTGCTTAGTGTAAACTGAAATGGGCGGAGTTTTTGTGTACTTGATTTGAGCTCTTTTGATTGGAGTATGTTCAAATGTATGTGCGTTGATCAGCTCAAGCAACACAAGTTGCACCTGATTTAAGGCAGTTTGTCTCTATTTGATACGTTTGTTTTTGCTTTTAATAATTTCTTCACTCAGAAAAAAGGTGCAAATGTTGAGGCATGTCTAGATGTAGATTTTTAACAGATGCAGATGCAGAAACACATGCACCTGCAGAAACCCGGGCAGATAATTTTTGTAAGAAAAACAGATAAATCAAGATACACATGTAGTGTTTCCAGGTTCATAAATTTATCTGCATCTGCATGGATATCTGCATGAACATTGCATTTTTCTGCGTATTTTACATTTTTGAGGTAGCGGAGTGTTCTGCTTTTATGTGTACGTAAACTTGGCATCTTTTTTTCAACATGCAAGGAAAGCGTGAAATTTGAATGTAAAAAAATTTTCAGAAAGCCATTTGTGGGTCAAATTAATCGTGTTTTTTTTCAAATTGATTCATTTGTTCGTGCTATTCTGTTCGTTATTTGTTTGTTGAACTCACGATTGAGAAATATCTTGGCATTCTTGAAAAAGACAATACCTAGTCTGCGACTAATCCCGCCTTGATGGAAAAATACAAGGAGTGCAGCGCCGTATTTATTCGGCCATTCTGTATTGTCTTTTGTCACGATTATCGGAAAAATGTGTAATGATGGTGTGGTGACTTGGTGCATTTCGCATTATTTATGGTGTTGATTAGTGAGTGCTTAACTTAGTGATAAAAGTTAAACAGGTTTCAGGCTTATGTTTTTTCAGTTTAGATTACGGTAACAGTTTGGGTGAGCAGTTTCGTAAATGATCATTTCAAGAGTACCATACCCAGAATGCACAGACATGCAAGCACGCACGCTGCAACAAAAGCATGAAGAGTGGGTGCAATGTGCAGCAATGCAAGTGTACACGATTACAGCAACACTTGCACACACTGATCGACGTCTCAGCCGGCGTTGAAAGAAGTGCACACAAAAACCGCTGTATAAAGAGAAGAACACTACCGAACACGCTTTGCACTGGAAAAAACAGTAAAAGTGAACGCCATATAACAACATCACATTATGCTCAGTCGCTGGGCTGTCTCCAAAAATGTTGAAAAACCAGATTTTCTTATGCACGTTAAAATGCACACCATGTTATACAGACTATCCAATTGCACGATTGGTCGCGCAGACATTTACTGTCTCGAATTTGACACCCCGAGTTGTTCGTTTTTGTTTTCATTCTTTATTACCACCAGCATGTAAAAACGAAATAGGACATGAAGTATATAGCATGGCAAAGAAAAAAGTGTGTTTGTGTGTGTATGCATGCATGTGTTTGTATGTATGTGAGTGTATGTCTGTGTCTAGGCACGGAATTATAATTCCAGGTAAATCAGTTTGAACGCGTAAAACTGAGCAAAAAACCCATTGCGTTCGCACATAAGAATTAATAAATATATTTTTGTTGTTTTCAAACACGAAACATGTGATCCGCCCTTGTGTATGTTCGTTCGCTTGTGTCACAGTCACACATTAATGTATTTTTTGCCTGAAGTGGCTTTTTGCCTGCACTTTGTTTTTTGAAACTGTTCAACTACACACAGTGCATCAGTGTGCACATAGTATATCGGCGGCGAACGCGTTGCGAGCAAAACACGGTTTGTTCATTGTCTCATACCCATGCATAGTTTTATGTCACGCCTGTTCTTTTTAAAGTCGTTTTTTTTTTGTTTTTTTGTCGTCAGACAAATAAAACTTTATGAACGGTTAAAGTTTTGTCATATTGGAGGGGAGGTGGTGCTGAATGTTATTGTCATTTATGTCATTTTTTCGATATTTGCCATGCTCATACTGCATGCACATTATCTGTGAATTGGCTTGGAGCTCAATTTATTTTGACTTTTTTGCAGAAAGAAATTGTTATTTTTGTGAATGTGAACAGCGCAGTTGTTTTTATGTGGATGTTTTAAAAAATTGGAATAAAAACAAAATAAAATAGCATTTTGAAAAAAATTTGCCCGTCACGTACCGTCTGGCGCTGTTATGAGACTTTTATAAGGTGTCAACAAATTGGTTATAAATGAAAGGTACTCGGAGAGTTTTCAAAAATTCTCTTTTGACTTTGTGTTGTGGTTGTTAAGTGGCCAAAGTATTGCACACTTTCATTTATATTTTTATGTGTAACTATGATTTTTGATAGCAGGTTTTGATTTCAGCGTCTAGGGTCACAGGGTAACAACAAATATTTAACATGAAGCTTGTATATGAAGCTTGGTCCTTTGGAGATTGAGACGCGTGTTGATGATCTGCTTGTGGGTAGACTACAGTAACTTTTTTGTTAAAGGAAGAAGTGCAGAAATGTGCAACGTGTATGCGACCGTCAGGGACATTTAAATGCATCGTGAAAATACTGTATTCAATGAAGACACAAGACAACACAAATTGTAAAAAACGTTTAACGTATTTTGTAGCGGATGGATAAAACCCATTAAATAATAAGCAGTTTTGGACTCCCGAAACGACAGCTGCAACATTAGCAGTCGTAAGCCAAAATCAAAAATGAAAAAAAACATAAACGTTTTTATAAGTTTTTGGGTGGTCTATTAAATTTGATTTTTTTGAAATTAGAACTCAAGGGAACAGTTTACAATCGTAGTAATTGCGACATGTGTCATCTGCCTGACTGCTATCCCTGTCTATTGAACATGATACATGCTCGTAAAATAAGTTTAACTGTTTTCATGCATGCCAGCTCCACCCTTTACCAAGTTGCTAATATACGGTAGTTTTCTTGCTTCTTTTGAGCAACAGTCTTGTTGCAAGTAGTTTTTATTTAATGGCCAACTTGACTGGTTGTGATGTGCTTTCGCTTTCAGTGTGTGTTCCTGCCAGAAAGATTGTACGTATAAATGATGTGAGTGTATAAGTTCAAACTGGGTAACCGACCTTGCAGTAAAGCATGAAGGCAGAAATCATGTTCGGTGAGCATGGAGCAGTGCATGAGTTTGGTGAGCTTGTTGCTGCCGCTTGATCACAAGCACCGTTCTCAGTTTTGCGCATGTCTAAACCTTGATTTTCCGGGTTTTCCACATTTTTTTCGAAATTGATTGCGGCAGCCACGTCATCGTTGTTGTTCAACACATCAGCATTGATGTTGTGACTGTTCTTGTTCACCAACAAGTCTAGCCTGTGACCATTTCCGTTTGCGAGCATTTCTGCGTTGTTGACCGCAGCACCTTCCCTCGCGTTGTTTTGACCATTATCCAGCAGATTATCCACGTTTTTCATGGCGTTGAAATGTTTGGTCTTCTGTATTCGGTCGTTTCCGTGAAATAGAACAGTTCAGGACAGAATCAGGCTGACAGAAACGCATTTGTCTTCCATTGATTCTAGGCGGCTGAGAATACACGACGTTGGAATACGAGCTGAAGATTCAGGTAAACGGTAAAGCTTTCGTGCTGTTTAATCAATTCATTTAAAGTAAAAGAGCATGTAATTACGCCAATGCAGAATTCAATAGAAGATTTGATGATATACAAATTTGATTTAAAAACATGCACCATAAAATCAAAATGCGGTTACAATGAATTATGTACGCTATTGTACATGTGTATGTACAGGGTGATCAAACAAAGCGTCAATAGGAAAAACGGCTGTTATTTAGGACTTAAACAATCTCTTGAGCTGAAACTTACAACCATGAGAGAATATAGTTACCATTTGTTGTATTAAAATTTCAGTTAAAACGGTCAAGTCGCAGCGTAACAGACAATTGGAACCTTCGATTTCGCGCGTGTAACGTGCAGAGGCTGTTCTGCACTACATGCAAGATGCTTGTTTGAATGCTTTAGGATCTTTGTGAACCACTTTGAAGTTTGAAGGTTTATGACATTTTCCATACCATTTTGCAGAAGCTTGCAAAAATTGATTCGAAACAAAAAACAGTCGGTTCAGTGAGTTCGTCTGTTCTTCATTCTGCTCGCTGTGGTGGTTGTTCAAAGAAATTTATGAAAGAACAAAATTTGAACTCACTTAGTTGCACAACTAAAAAAAGAACTGTCATTACAAAAAACTTTGGGGTATTCAAACAACAAGGGTTTTCACACACACAGCGCTTGCGAACGTTTGGTTGATATTGCACGCGTGTTAAATAAATTTCTTTTACCGCTCTAAGTTTCAGCTCAAGAGGTTGCTTTAGTTCTGAATACCAGTCGTTTCTCCATTGACGTTTTTTTGATCACCCTGTAGTTTGAACACGAAAGTTTTGTAATGTGATGTTTGACTTTTTATCTGCACGGCCTGCGTAGCAGCAAATGCGTAAGTTTGCAGATTCTCGAATACAGTAAAATGTGTCCAATGTGTTGTTGTTGTCATCCCCCGAAATAATCCGACAAACGATAAGTAAAATAAGAACACTTTTTGCGTCAAACGCAACGGGCTCTATTGCAGTGAACAGAAAGCAAGCGCGACCACTAATCGCGAAAAAATCTCTGAGATAATACGCTGAAAAACGATAAAATGGCTCAGTTTTGTGAGACTTTAGCAATGACATTGTTTTTCGTGTGCACGTTCAACTGTACATATATTTTAATTGTACATGTTTTTTTAAAAAGGTTAATTGATGTTCAAACTCTAAGGTTTGTTATCGTTTTTGTTGTTTTTGTGCTGTGGTTCTGCAATTTTGAATAGAACAAATTTTGAAACGTGAAATAAACACTAGGTCGAAAATACCGTATATAGCAAAAAAACAGCCTCAGAATGCAAACCGCTTGACATGACGGTGTTTATATGAATTATCCAAGTCGCAATATGGTAATTATATCGGTTGGAAAAGGAGAGTATAACGGACGGATGAAATTTACCACCTTTTCGTTGAATGAAATCAAGTTATTGTCACCTTCAGTGCAGTGTTTAACTAAGCTTATGTTCTTCAAAACAATTTTGTTCCTCAAATGGTAAATTACGAAAAATGTCTCTAATGCGCATGCGGTATACAGCTTGCTGTGCATGTATATAGATGCAATAAACCATAAGTAAAAAATGTGATTTGGACTTGCAAATGCTTTTCAAAAGGTCGTGTTGTTGCCGCATAAGAGAAATCGCAATTTGGCAAAAAATGCGTTCTTTGAATACACTATTGACGGATATGCGGAAAAAAGACGAACTCGTAACACGCAGAAGTTTCCGGCATGCGCGGAAGTGTAAACAGGGGAAGCAAATTTTGGGATAATTAAGGACACAAAACTATGCAACATTTAGAATATCTTTGGTATAAACGAAGTGGTGTGTAAGTAGTTTTTCTAGTTTTTTCGGTTCAACGTTCTTATGCTCGTGCGTCACAATGATCACGACGACTTTAAAACAATTGCATTGTACGTTGCTTCCGCGACCAGTATATGTTGTTCAGATAATTATCAAACAAAACTCACTCTCTTTATTTTTTCAATTGTTTGCGGACTTATGAAAAACAATAATGGGAAAACTTCAAATAGAAAAATACTTGATAGACTGGACTCAGAACCTTTTTTGTGACCATTCATCATTCGCCTACTACAACCTTGATGACAAGTATTTTTTTTATTTACTCCAGAAACATTATTCTAAACTCATGCGATTTTATGTACATGTTTTCAAGATTGAGCTAAAAAAACTGCCAAGCACGTTTATGTAATTTTTACAGACGTTTACGTAACTTTAACCCAAGTTGACACACGTGTGCATGTATGTACAGCTGTATCTGACAAGCCGAAGTTCAAAAATGCAACAATGGATAGTTTTGTTGTGCATTCTGCTCATATGCGGATCATGCTTGTGTGGTGTACCGTGTGGCTGCCACAACAGTATTTGCGATCTGCCGCAATCCGCAAAGTTTCATTGAACTACACCACGGTAGATTTGACTGGCCGTCACACGAGCATGTGAGGATATCGTACAAAATACAAACTGAACTAAATTGCATATTATGGATGACTGAGACCACATCAGTAAAGGCCTGTTCATACTGACGTATGTTGACGTACGTTGACATACATCAAAGGTACGTCTCCATGGAGAGTAGTATGAATGTTACGGGCCGTTCCGAGCTGTGCATACAATGTACATACAATGTACGTTTGGATCAACGATAGCATGCTAAAACCTGAGACATGACATTATTCGACGTGAAGTGCTGTGATGTGACGTGCCGTATACGCATACACAAGTATGACCGGACTTTAAGCGTAACTCAAAATGCAATTCGGAGTATTCACGAATAGAATCAAAAGGTCTTAAACAAGCAAAACAGTGTCACAGAACCAACAAAAAAGTTTTGGTCAGTTCAAAACACTTTTTAATGTGCAGTTTTTGTTATTTCTGTGTTTTTTACTGGTTTTCAAACAAGTGCGCTTGTGAGGCATATCTTTTTCTACTGAACACAAAAAGTGAATAAATGATGACGGCAACAGACAAAAAAAACAAATACATGTCCAGCAGCCGAACAAAACCAGTCCAGCACTCGTCGCTGTAAAAAAACTCGGCAAACATCGATTTAGTTTTTTTTCGGGCACGATGTTGGTGCAAATTAGATACAACTGTACAAAGTAAAAAAGGTTGGGAGTTTTTGATTAATTCGGTATAGTGTACCGACTTCCTTTTTGACTTTTGTTTAATTCATAAAGCCCAAGTTTCATATTTTTTTGCAATTAGTAAAACAGAAGAAAGATTTGATTGTCTATTCAACTAAAAATATTTTACAGTGAATCACGTACATAAATTTTGTAACGTTAACTAAAAATCAGAAAACATCCAACAGCCAGCAACAGCATGGGGTTAATTGAATACGTATAACGTGAAGCGGTCATGATTCCATTGAATAAGTGATGAAACAAGCACACACCTCAAGTCAAAAGTAAGCTGCATTAACAGGGTCAAGAGGACACGAAAAGCTTGAAAGTGGAAAAGTTTTCTGAGATGTGAAGCATATTTATGTTGCGTTGTCGGATGCATACAGACTTCAGAGATAACGATTAGAAAAAACTGATGCCGAAGCACAAGCGCGCACACCTACTAAATACGAAGGCGCTAGCCGCAGCAGCGCTGTCTGTGTCTCGCTCGGTCACTGTCTATTCTTTCGTTTTCATCCGTCTGCGCAGTATGAACAAAAAATGATATTTTGCGCAATATGTCGCAGCAAAAAACGTTCTTCAGTTGTTGTTGCTGTCTGTGTTTTGCTAGTTTCTGTATGTGTGTTAGGTTTTTCAGTACGCTGCGAGGTTTAGCCAGAATCAGGGTATAAAAAAACGCGCACATACGGTATGCGCATAGGAAAAAAGGCGAAAAAAGTCAATTTGCCTAAGTCACATGGCCTGTATAAAATGTGGTCGCTGTTTAGCACAGAAAGCGCACGTCACATCATGTGGCTAAGGTAATATGAGCGAGAAAAAGCAGACGCAAAAACCAGCAGGCCCTCTTTGTCGACCGATGCACAAAGTATGCTCACGGCTTGGCGGACTTCAGCGTTTTTTCCCATTGCTAATATTTTTGTCAGCGGTTTTTTTCTAGAACAAGTATATAACAGAATTAATTTTAATTGAATTTTCAATGAGGGAATATGGGTGCCTTGAAACGTGGAGCATGGCATATTCAATTGAAGATGCATAAAAAATTTCAGAAGAGTGAATTCAACCGTAAATGTGATATATTATGTCAGCAGCCTCTTCAATAATTAGTCGCTGTTGAAAAAATGTGCAATTTCAGCGTCACAGTGGCGGGCATTACAAGTTGCATTGTGCGACGCTTTGAGTGAGATCTGTGTTTACCGGCAATACGTTCATACATGTAACTATGACGCATGCTACTCTGTCTGTTTGTATGTAAGTATACTATCGCAAGGTTGTGTGCGACAGCTTCAAGAAAAGTTATTTAGACGTTCTCAGACAACGCGGCATGCTTGTTGCCACTAGAAACACTCTGTGGGCATGGAAAAACCGTTGAAAGTAAATTAATCTCTAAAGTAATCAGTTTTTGTGTTGACAACATCACATTCTAAAACGTCCTGTTAGCTCAAATGCAGCTGAGCTCGAATTTTCTGGCTGAATTGCGTTTTTTTTTGAAAACTTGAGTGGTGTTAGAATAACAATCAAAAACTTCTCAGAAACAAACAGGTGAATGAGATAAGAACAGTTTATCAGGTTGGTTTAAACATTGTTTACGAGTGTTTTTGCAGTGTCCTGGATTTGGGGACGAGATTATTCATTAAACAGTTGAGTTTGGGGGATAGTAATTCACTCGATAAAGAATATATAAGTAACAGCAATGGATACTCTCGGGTTCCACTGTTAATAGCATGTGCGATGACTTCATTACAGTGATGATATCCTGCAATGTACATGTGTGTTGTTTGTTGCATCGACTTAAAATGTTTGGTAAATGAAGCAATAGTGCAATTGAAAAAAGAAATTGCTCGTCGTAAACAGTTGTTTCAATAGCGTTTTGAGCGCTGAAAAAGTCTGTTAAATAAATAAATTAAATAATTAAAGTCATGATTAAAAAGTCAGTACCAAAAATGTCAACGTTTCTGTGTTAGCGGCACGCACAGCGACCGAGGTGAAAAACATGCATTATACACGGAAATAATGGCGGTCGTGGAGAAAAATAGCGTGCAACGTTCAAGGGCAATCATTTCTGACAGCTTTTTTGCGTTTTTCCATTCGCCTGCGTTCGCCGTTGCGTTCGACTGTGGGCGGCTTTGCGTTATGCGCGCGACAGAGTGATACACAAGCGCACAACACATGTATATGTACATGTTCACACACACATACACACAACACGCAAATCCTGTGTCCGCGACGTTTCATATTAGATTTTTTGCCGTCGTTTTTTCGCTCTGCATTGCGCCTTCTCTGCACTACATAGTTGTTTATGGGACAGTTTTTATGCGTTCTCAAAACGAACGAGCCGAGCGAAACGATCCGTTTGCAGTTTTTGTTTACTTTTGATTGGAATAAATATGCGAACGAACACAACCGCCGTCGGTCGCTCGTGCGCCTGTCCGTGTCCGCCTGCGTTGTTTTTTTCTTCCTTCCTTCACTCGTTTGCATAGCTGGATGCTCGCAGATGCACTATGACGCTGTTCGCAGGGTGTGTTTCTTGTGTATGTATGTTTGTGTTTGTTGTTGTTTTAAGTGGAATGGTAAAATTTGTGATCGGATTGATTTTTTCTTCATGTTTATCACACGTGTAAGAAGACTTGCTGAATGAAATAACTTAAAGCTGAGTGGTTTAATTATCCGTGTTTTGCGATTTTTCTTGTGTGAAGTCAATGTGTTCGTTATTTCGAGCGGAATCAGTGGTAACTAATTGAAAACGACATGAGCAGCCCTTTCTTTTTTCTTTTTTTCTTTCTTTCTTTCTTTAGTTCTTTCTTTCATAACAACTTGGACGTTACATTTTTTTTTTAAAGTTTTTTTAAAGTATTGCATTGCAACATGTGGTAAAAATCAATAGGGTTTCATGTTTTTTTGTCGACGGGACTGGCATTACATTAGTGCGTTCGTTCACATACGTCGCAAAACATGCAACTTCAGATCGCAACAAAAAGGTTGTAGAGAATGACTTCTCGTTATTATGTTTGTCGTTTTTTAATAGGACTCACAGACACGTATGTTTTTGTGAATTGGTTGAATGGTTTAACAAATTTTAACACAAAATCTTTATAGACTTTTTCAATATCTTGAAAATGCTAAGATATATAAATTCAGAGCTCTCTAGCGCCAAATGCAATGCAGCAACAGTTATGTCCAAATAGAAATGTCACCTTTTCGCAGGATACAGAGCTCGCAAAAATTTGAATGAAAAAAGATAGAACAAAATCAGGCGTTAAGGTGGAAAAGCTCATTTGGATAATTTCCTACCAACACCATCCTGTTTTTTAAGTTAATTTACGCTCTGCTTGCTAAAAAATGTTCTTATGCATACCGTGTGTAAAGGCGGAGCAGTTTAAAAACTGTTAGAACTGAAATTGCATGAAATACTTTTGCGACAAAATTCGAAATCGTACTTTCACTTATATTTTGCTAAGTCCAGCCAACTTTGAATCCAAAGCTCAACAAGAATACGACATTTTTTTTCTTCTCCCAAATTTTTTTCGGTACTGGAAAATCGGTTTGAAAACGCATTTACCTTTACGATTTTGAGATCTCTTTTGAGACCTGTATGTACAGGGTGTCCCAAAAAAAACATAACAAAAGTAAATGGCTCGTGTGGCCGACTGGTTAGACGTAAAGCCGTGAAATTTGAAACACTTTTAGAACTAAGGAACACATTTTGTGTGTTCATTTTTTTTTCCAGAAATTCCACCTTTTCAATTATTTTTTAGCAGAAATACGTAAAAACTCAAAAATCACCTAAACTCAGTTTTTTGACTCAGGGTAAACATCATTGTCGTCAACGAGAATCTCATTTGACTGTGGCGCAAGATCATCTTCAGCTTCGTCTTCACTGAACTCATCATGTTTATCCTCTCGGCCCTTTAGTTTCACTTTTGTCAGCTGCTCAATGTGTTTTTCATTGTTCTCAATGATTGCCGACATTCGATGTTCGAAACTGATGAGCACTTTCTGGTGCAGCGCCCGATCACGTTGATTTTTTGCACACCACTGCGAATTTTGCTCTTCAAATCGACGAAACTGTTGGGCGCCGAACGGTACACAATGTCCTTCAGGTGCCCCAAACCCATAAGTCTAGAGGAAAATTGAAACAAGTGCGCGAGTGGCTGTCGGTGTCGTTCGGTGACCGCTGGATCGGCCGCATGGGCAGAATTGAATGGCCCGAGAGGAGTCGTGACATGAAGTCTTTGACTTCTGCGTTTGGGGGCATCTGACGGATAATGTGGGACATTTTCGGCGCCCACCACTGCAGCGGTGTGAAAAAAAATCAGCGATGATCGGGCGCTGCACCAGAAAGTGATCATCAGTTTCAAACATCGAATGTCGGCGTTCATTCAGAACAATGGAAAACACATTGAGCAGCCGAGAAAAAGGAAACTGAACGACTGTGAGCGTGAACATGATGACATCAGTGAAGATGAAGCTGACGATGAACTTGTGCCACAGCCAGATGAGATTCTCGATGACGACAATGATGTTTATTCTGAGTCGAAAAAACTGAATTTAGGTGATTTTTGTGTTTTTTTTGGTATTTCTGCTAAAATATTATTGAAAAAATAGAATTTCGAGATGAAATTTGAACACACAAAATGTGTTCCTTAGTTCTAAAAGTGTTTCATATTTCACGGCTTCACGTGCAACCAGTCGGCCGCACGAGCCATTTACTTTTGTTATGTTTTTTTTGGGACACCCTGTATGCTTATGAATCAATTTTTAAATGTCGTGCAGAATTTTAGAAAATCTATTTGGGTGTTTAAAAAAGCCTGACTGAGCAAGATAGAATGGGCCAGTTACAATAGATAACTTACCAAACTGCAGATTTTGCACGAGTATCTTCTTGACGGTGCTGCCCCAAGCGCCGACATGTGTCCGCCACCCGGTCGAAGTTGAGGGAAATTCCAGTTTGTATTGTAGTGCAACAACGCAGGATGGTTGGTGAACCCTGGAGAAAAGTACGCGATTCTTGTATGTCCATTCAGATTTTACGACCGAAGCAGCGTTGCAAACGTTCGCTTACCGGTACTCGTTGCTGGCACTGGTAGCACTCCGTTCTGTATCAGTGGCATTGAATGCAACATGTTATCCATTTGTGCTGTAACGTTTGACATCTGAAAAATGGCTTGTTCAGCTTGATTTTAGTAGAGTTTGTGAAAGCGAAATCATCATCATCGTTGATTACCCAACCTGATGTGGTCCTGTCGGCGACTGCAATTGTCCGTCGGATGCAGCGGCTGATTCGCGGTGTTGTGCGATGGCAGCAGCCAACTGTTGTTGCTGTTGTTGTTGCTGCTGCTGAGTGATCGCATTCGCTGCCGCTACGCCTGTTTGATTTGACTGGGTTGGCGTGGTGCCGTCTTCAGTGCCGGCTGAAACGGGCGTGATGCGTTCGCCGCTGCCTGAAGACGTTGAACTCGGCATGGTTCGAGTGTTGTTGGTGTTGCTGTTGGCCGTGCTACTCACCACTGCTAGGCCGTCTGCAAACGAGCGCAGCACATCACGCACCAACACTCAATACCCACACAGACGTAGACATATGGGCACGTTTACGTATTGCTTACCGAGATTGTCAGGTGCATTCGGTGTTCCATTGTGATTCGAGTAGCCGACGGCGGCATTAAGACTTGCGGCGTTCGGTGAGGACATGGCGACCACGGCGCCTCCACTCCCATTATTCGCATCCGCGGTTGCTGCGGTGTGTTGTGCTTGCGGTTGCTGCAACTGTTGCACGCTAGTGTTGTTGTTGTTGCTGTTGTTGGCACTGTTGTTGTTGTTCGTGGTTTGTTGTTGACTTGTGTGCAACGACAACTGTTGATATTGATGATGGAAGCTTGCTGAAATAAACCGACTCAGATGCGTTGTATTTTCAATTAAATTGAACTTGAAAATTTGCTTCGTGGGCTGCAGTCTGATAGCGTGCCGCGAGTACTGGATACTGTTTTGCGATTTCTCCCGGAACTGCCATGAGCACTCTGGCGATTGCCTTACAGACAGTGCAACATGGGCGACTTGTTGAACTAACGAGCGCGAGGTCTTCGCGGTTTTCGTTTCGTTCCCGTAAAAGTGTCCAGTTCTCGCGGTTTCAATCAGCGGTCCACAAAATAAAAAGCGACGTTAAATTATGTTTTTTTGCGCGTATATGCATCGCCACAAAGGTGACCTGAACAATTCAAGGTATATTGTGCATAATAATTGTACAGGGTGGCAGAAATAGTGGGTCACCTTTTGATTGGCTATACCGCTCTACCAATTTTGTTGAACAAACGAACGAACGGCGAACTTACAGTCGGACTGGATAATCTGGGGCATCAGCTGATTGGCTGGTGCATGATCCTGATCAGGTACAAACGCGGTCCGTTCAAATTGCACTTTGCTTTTTTAGGTTTTCAATTTTTGAGTGTTTGTTTTTATGAACGTTTGGATTTTTTAATGGACAAAACTTGTTTGTGCTTTATGAAATGCAAAAGAATAAAAAAATTACAGATGACGAAACAATTATTTTTAAAAGTCGATGCATAAAAAGGCTGTGCCTTTTTTATGCTGGATTTAAACTATAAATGCTCGAAAGTTTGTGTTTGCATTGAGTGCTGAACATGCAAAATTTCTGCAGTCTTAGAGCCCGGTTTCTGAATTTTGTTTTTATTGTGACGTGATTTTTGTCTAAATAAAGCCCGAAGACAAATGAGAATGTGAGTTCAAGATCCAATCCAAAATTGCCCACAACCTGATGAGAAAAACAAGTAATAAGACAGAAACAGGTTTTTGTTAAAAAACATAAAAACAGCTATGCCAATTTTTGTCACAATAGAGTGAATTTTGCGCAAATCTAAGTTAGGCGCGCAAATCTAAGTTAGACGCCTTATATAAGTTTCAAATTTCAGTAGAAAGGTGACCCACCACTTCTGGCCCACCCTGTATAATTGTAATTTGCATGCCAGGGATTTTGTTCTGGTATGTGGAACAGAATGTCCTTTTTATTAAACAAAAGAAATTAAACAGAAGTAAGTGAAAACAATAAAAGTCCTGAAATTCAAGAACTCTGTAGTAAATACAGACATTGAAAATACAAATTTAAATTTAAAAACAAACAAAAAGGTTCTAAAATAAACTATGCTTTGGTGATGAACTCTCGGTTTCAATAAAAAAGACCCGGTTTACCATGCATACAGATACATTTAATTATGCACAATGTTTATCATATGTAATAAGTATATTATATTGCAACATTTTTAAGCGGTGTGATATAGACTTACATACATTGTACTGTGGAACTGGTGAAGAATAGTTTTTACTGTTATGTAAACAAGATTGGCCAGCCTCTAACAGCGCTGTACCATCCAATGAGCAAGTAGCGTTATGGTGTTCAAGCAAGGTGACGAATAACATACGTAACGCTGAATACATTGGTATAAATAAATAAAAATGAGGCACTAGGTAAGATATGTAGGCACACTGTAATTCAATACTCAGTTCAGTTGCGGCTATAAGTATTGGAACACAAGCATGCGTATTTGTTCACACAGCGCGATATCAACAAAAAGACCACCCTTTTTTGAAAAAGGACACGCATGAAAATTTGTTCGGATTCACAAAGCCACAAAGCTGTTTTTGTTTTAGGGCGTGTTGATTTTTGAAGTCTGCAACTCGCATGGTGCCGCACTTTTCAGCCAGCGTAAAAGACAAGGGACTGTTCGAAGATTCGTATTCTATATGTGAACAAGAAATTGGTCGGATCGGTTTGACCATACAGTTAGTTCTTCAGTATGCATTTGATGACTCTTTGTGACGTAATTTTAAATTTTGCCAAAATAGTGTGTTCACAAAAATAATTGTAAAAATGGGACTTTCGAAAATAACGCGTATGCCCAAGCCTGATTAAGTTTCAAATGTAAATAGTCAACTTTAAATTCTGAATGATCAGCCGATCGATCGAAGTGTTGACAAGAAGTCCATCCGACTGCTGCTGTAAGAAGACAATACACATTTTTTACTTTGCAGCCAAAGACATTGTCAACTGAACGAACGGCTATTATGCAACATTGAGCACGCATAAAAACGGCGCTGAATACATGTATGTTTGTTTGTTTTTGGATTGAATTTCTACGCCAGGTGGATTGTGTGTGTGTATTTTTGGTGGCTTTGCCATACATTATTCAGAGCTGGACTGACTGTGCTATCCGCTATGTGTGATGTGTGCGTCGTGCAGTTAGCATACTTCAACAAAACGTTCGTGCGGAAAAAAATAAAAATTCGCTCAGAAAAACAAATATTTTGAACGTCTGTAAAAACACACAGCTAAAACCACAAAAAGCGACTGTTCGCGCAGCAGTCCAAGCACTAGACGAACAGCAAACTAACTTTGATCGAATGTTAGTGAACAGTAAACTGTGGTCAGACCACTGCGGTGCGGTTTCAGTCTTGTGCTTGTCAATTGAGGTGACGCGTTTTCACGCAACAAGCGATGTTGTCCACCAACATGTGCTCTTCTGTTTTTTTCAGTCAAATTGCAGTTCAGTGCCAATAGACAGACTTACAGTTGAATTTTTGCCTTAACGTTGGCAACTAATGGTTATTGTCTTATTGTTCAGTGAGTATATTCATCCATCTTTTAATGATGAGTGGTTCGCACCGGCTACAATTCATCGGTCAAGCAACAGGTAACCTACAAACTTGAGAACACTGTTGCTAGCAAAATAATGTACACAACAAACATAAAAAACTGCAAAAAATCGTGCACAAAATTATCTGTTTTTGTCATAAAAAAGTTTTTGTAAGTTTTTATCCTTCTGTCAGTCAGGTTGCAACTAGATTTTTTTGCGAACGCCGCGCGCTCGCGCTGTCACTAACAGACAGCTTTCAAAATCAAACGAATAAAAGTCAACTGAGACAATTCTCAAAAGTTCTTTGCCGTTCCTTAACTGCATTTAGTAAAACTCGCTGATATTGTCCGTCATTCAGAAATGCCTGTGATGGTTCATATTTCGCTTGACAAATTCATTTACGTCAAATTCATAACGATTAGATGATCAAAACCTTTAAAATTTTGGGTATGCAAATAAAGCTAGTCATTCTTCAGAATTTTGCGTGTCAATCCTCAACGATTTTCATCAAGATTAGCGGCCTCTTACTGTTGTTGGTTCATTCAACTTTACTTTTGTTAAGATCTACTGTACTTATGTCTCCAAGACACTGCATATTTCTTTTTTTAATTTTTGGGAAGTAAAGTGCAATGCTGTTTTAATTGTCTGAAGCATAATTGGGAATATAAACTTTTAGTTTTTTTCGGTAGCACGCCTTGCGTAAATCTGCTGGTTTTAAACGTCATATTCTATTTTGATCTAACAGGGTCTTGAATGTTTTCTTACTGTATCTTTTGAATAACAGCTGTTACAAAATAGTAATCGCTGGAAACGCATTCAAAGTTTTTGTTCTACAAAGGGTTATGGTAAAAAGAGCATAAGCTGACTCTGAAAAAAATTATGTCTGGGGAAAGCCAACAGCATCTAATGCGTAGCTTCGTTCGAGTGAGTACAGAAAGTTAAACTGCAGTTTGTTGCGTTTTTCGTGATAAAAAACGGGTTGAATTGTTTTTCGCGGATGAAATACGTCAAAGTAAAAGTCTTGCTGAGCGCTAAACATATTTGCGAACCAGGCGAGACGACACAGGGTCTCTCACAACAACGACAGACTCAACAAAAACTGCACAATGCAAAAGTTACCGAGCAGAAACAACGCAACCACAGCATCCGTGCTGCAATCGTTTTTAAAACTTAACTGAAAAGTTTAGTGAGTACATCTTTCTGTTATGCAATAATGTTTTTTGAATTCAGAAATGTTAAAGAAAGAACGTCAGCAGTTGCACAACATCAACTTCAGTGTAAGCACTTTTGTCCTGCTGCACTCGCGGTGTGTGTTGTTGCTTCAGTTTGTTTCTTTCATCTTATAACGTTTTTTACGGGCCAACTTTAGGCGTACGCAGCGTAACAGTGTCCAATTTCAGGAATAGAAGAAGGTTACTGTAACCGAGGGACAAAACGCCAAAAAAACCTTTGTATCAAATTGGTTCTGTTCATTCAAACAACTTAATCGAGATTCGCAAAAAAGTTGCTATTATTTAGGTCTAACGTTTTATCCCACTCAAATGTACATTGTTTCTGACCGAGTTTCTATTCAGCTTGATTAACGAAGCACAAGCAACAGTAAAGTAAAACGAACTCTGAATTTAAAAAAACGTCAACTTACTAGACAACACGTGCTGTTCATCGTATGCCGCAACTTTTCCAGTTTTTTTTCAAACCACATTTTGTGACATTGTGCAGCACGTGCGTGCACTCGTTCATCGTCCACGTTTGTGAACGTCAAACGAAAAACAAGCGTTCCCCTACCCAGCAAACTCATTCATGGGCCTTTTTTGCAATGTTTCTTTATGTCCTTGAAAAAACGTCTGTGTCTCCCTACCGCCATAACCAAATAAAAAACAAAAAAAAATTCATGCGACTTTTTTATAGTTGCTCACAAAAAATGAAATAACTCAAGGTCGTTTATCAAAAAACATCGCAGACAAACCTTTGCATGTTGCTTGTGTGTCTGTCTGCAAAACGTTACACCCACAAACGAGCTTACACATGCACATGTATGGGAAGTGAACTGGCTTTTACTTGCTTGTTATATTCGATAAAATCAAAAAATCAACTAACGAAGTTTACCAGAAAAGTTCATTTTTTGCCTTGAAAACATCAGTTGATTGATGGGTATATGATAAAAAATATACCAAAGCCGTGAGACAAAAAACCTTGAGAAAAACATCTGATCTGCGCTGCTGACTAGCTCCCTGGAGACAGTCACGCACGAAACCGAGCAGACAGACGAGCAGCGTTCTCTCTCGGACGGCAGCTGCTCAAAAATGATCAAAAAACTTCCTACACACACGTTTAAGACGCTTTTTATGCACACAACTTTATCCTGTTTTCCTTTTTTGCCCGTATGGTTCACATCTAGAAAAAAGAAAAAATCGAACGGTCATTTATTTTTATGTTCGTTTTTTACGAGTTTCTGCCGACTGTGTCTAGACTCGGCTGGTCTGACTGGCGACGGAGCACTGGGGGTTGGCTCAATCTGCACAGAATAATACAGTAATAAAAAACACATCCGCAGTTCTCATTTTCTGTGGAAATGTGCCCGAGTCGGACAGCGGAGACGCATAAATTTGCATTTTTTGTTTGTCTGAACCAGATGAATGTCCACACTAAACGGATGCAGTGGGAAAAAACTGGCGAAAACTATGTGTATGAATTGAAATAATTTTATTATTTGCGTGTTTTGACTTCACAAGATTCAGTTTACGTTTGTGGTCGGTGTTTTGGCACCGTTGCATAAATCTTTGAGTTACTTATAAACAAAATGAACGATGAGCCGTTTTGAAATTAACAATACACTGTCTGAAAACCTGAATCAGTTGCTCAAATGAAAAATAATGTTGATGCTGCAATGCGCAAAAACTTTACCCTTCATCACAAAATTATTTCAAAATTCATTCTGATTTTGATAAATTGTGGAATTGACATGAGCATAAATTCCAATAGTTCTTCCAGTAGTTCTACAAAAAAGCACAATGGCAGGAAGGACGCCGAAAGAAGCATCATTTCAGAAATGACAAAAATTGTTAAGATCCTTCAGAGAAGTTGTCTTTTGATTGGTTATGCCTAATTTGTAACCTTGATAAAACACCAGTAAGATGTGCATGTAAAGTGATGCTTGATAGACAGAATGGTAATCTGGTGACAGTAAAATCCAAACAGCACTGACATGTGCTATCAGAATTTGTTGAATGTTCACTCGTTGATATCGTTCCAAAAAAATTATTGAGTACATGGGTACATAGGGCAGTAAATCGTTTGAGAATAACAGTTCAATAAACTTGAAAACCACAGTAGTACCACAAACCAGAATATTGCTTTAAAAATCTTTGCAACATTAGCAAAAAACCGTAATACTGACTGACCCATTATGGAGCCGGGCACCTGTTGCTGTGGCGAAGCGCTCGTACTGCTCATGGCCAGGTTCATCGTTTCACTCCTTTGTAATCACTTTGAGTGATTCGTCAAAAAATGATCAACGTTTGACAAAAATGACTGTTGCTGTGTTGAAGTTGTTGTTGTTTAGCGGTCACCAGGAGAAGCAGGTTGCAGTACGGCTGCGCGTTGTCTCATTTGATGATCAGGTTTGATTTTGGTTTTCACGGTCGCTGATGACGCTTTCTTGATGAAGTTCTTCTCCTGTAATAGAAGAAATCTGGTACTTACAACGATTTTGATCAAGGATTTAACTCCAATAAGCTGTGTACATTACCACACTATCTAAATTCTGTAAAAAGTCAGATCATTGTTTTTCTAGCAAGTCGTTGTTGACCTGAAGGTTTCGCTGAAAAAGGTAACAAACGCAAGCAGTGTTTTTCGTGACCGGTTTTTTGCTGCGTGAACATCAGAAAAACCAGACCAATCGCAGACTGAAAAATTAGCCGTCGTTCATTCAATCGGCCGAAGACGCAGGCACCATAATTCTCAAAATGAAAGTTCAGTCAGACACGATTGTCGAACCGGTAAAGTTTGGTCAGCGCTTTCTACGAGAAGAGATATGATTATGCGACTGTGGCATAGTATGGTGTGAATTTTGTTGTTCGTTTCTTACGGCACACCACGCGGTTTATCCTCAAACGTAGCTGATGAAAAACTGGGCGTTCAAAAACGTTTTAACACATTTTACGTGTAGCGATTTTTTGACGTTGCAACTGCCCAAAGCTGTCGCAGTCGAAAAACGGTTTTTCAGATGTATGAAAAAAGATCGCGATTTTTATTTGAATTTAAAAATGTAAAATACATAACACAAATTGCAGAAAAGTTATAATAAGTAAGTAATGGTTTCGTTAAGAATTTTAGAGTACCAAACGTGAGATAACGGCTGAGGAAAGGCGGGCCGCCGTGGTCTAGTGGTCTAATAATAGAGATGTGAGTTCGACTTCCGCTTGAGGTTTCAGATTTTTTTTGCTGATACGTGCAAATCTTTCTAAAAATACCCGTTCAAATAAATATTCATCTTCTTTTTATTAAGGTCAAGATTTTTGAGTTCTCAGTAACGTGTATTCAAAAACTGCTTTGCTAACATTTTTAAGCTTCATTTGAACGCAGTGTGTGGGAATGGGAATGTGCAGACGAAAAAGTTGTGGAAAAAGTTATCTTGGAACTAGACAGGGTTCGGTTCGGTGTTCAGTGCTTTTGTTTTTAGGAGAGCACCATGTTGTACAGCGTATGCTACGCTACTTATACGTAGCGCTTCCAGTACTTTGCATACCGAAAACTAGCCAAAAACTTTTTCCTCTTACATAGCATCTAAAAAACATCTGTTGTTAAATTTTTTGAGCAACTTGCTGTTTTCTGCTGTCTCCAGGCTTTTTAGGCGGTGATAGAATGTTTTTAGCGCAATAGCTGAACTTAATGTTCGGCGAATGTTGTTTTTTTCACAGCAGAAGACAGAAACCAAACGATTTTTAGCAATGTGTGTGGCGAGGAAAGTCAGTCGGTCTGTTTCTTCGAATAAAATAAAATCTGTTAGTAACTGAAAATACAGTTAATTAGTAGTAAAATGGTGCTAAAGATAAATATCAATTATCAGCACAGAGGTATAAGCAAAGTACAAACTCTAGAAATAAGGAAGGATAAGCTTAAATTTTGTGGATCTCCATGACTATGCAAAATGAAAAACAGCATCAGCTGGTGTGTCATTTAATCTTATTGCTTAGCGGTCGCCCCAGCAGTTTTTTTATTGATCAATATACGAGTTTAGATTTCAATCTGGTCTATTGTTTATCCGTTGTCTGATTTATTTGCTTACATGCAACACGGTTTTTAAGCACATTATGAAAAGCGAAAGTTTGCGTAGTAGATAATGGTCTGGTAAACAGTATTGCGCTTCTCGATGTCCGGTCTCAACGTGAAACGAAAAAATCAAACGTCGCATATGTACTATCGTAGTTTTTCAGCTTACAAATGCGTTTAGTTCTCAGGTGTTCAATCTGAGAAGCTAGTTGCTTAGTTTCCTGAAAATGTTGTTTGATGTGAGCCGCTCAGTTGATGCTGCGATGTCTTTGTTGAATGCTTGCTTCAATAGCAACACTGGTGAGAGAGCAATTCGCTCATTCGTCTAGTCAACGTCTACCCTGGCAATCTTACTTCTTAGAGATCCATCACATCTATTTTTAGAGGTGTTTCAGTCAATTTTAACAACATGAGCCATGTTGTTGCTAGCATTGTTAAGCATAACAACATTAGCAATTTTCGTCTTAACTCAGTTCAACATGTGGTGACCTAATATTGCAGTTCTCACATTCACTCAGATACACCGGTTGTCCCATTTTGCGGACAATAAATGGATCGGAATAAGGTATCGGAATATAATGTATGTATATCAAAATCAAACAAGTACAACTGTGACTAAATCACAAACTCAGCTTACCATGAAATTGTTTTTTTTGGCATGCGTGTTCGTTGGCATTTGCTACGTCGACGCATTTGAAGTCTGCCCTTTTGAAATACGCTGTTGTTCTGTTGGCGACATCACAGCAATAACAATAAATCTCTCGAACTGAAATGTAAAAAATGGAAAGGTAGCCGCTTTGTGTTTGTTGCACAAATCATTAACAAAAAAAACTCGAGCAATACAAAACAGCTACTTCCACTTAAAATCCGTAAAAAAACCCTGAATCATCGTAATGTGCGTGTCAAGAAAAAAAATTACGGTACGTAAAAAGGAGTGATAATAGTTTGTAACTCTAAAAAAGATGACGGGAAAAAACTTCAAAAGGGACACCATTTGGCGATACAGTGAAAAACTACCGTAAGAAGAAAAGTAAAGAGAATCGGGTGGTAAGGTAGCTTCTTTTGCACGATTAGACATGTCGTAGTCGTAGTTGTCACTGTAATGAATAAGACGCTGTGTGGTCTTACTGTGAAACTGAACTAAAACAACTATGCAACGTACATCTACTCATGCGCGCGCACAGTTTTTAACGAAATAGTGGCAAATTAGTCTTCTACCAACCGACACATACATAAAGTGGCTTTCCTTGTTCGTTGTTGCTACTGGCAAAAATCGACAGTGATAGCAATTTACTGGCTGTCTTAAGCAGTCGTTTTGTCTCAACCTCAAGTGAATTTTTGAATATCTAAGAAAATAGAAAGTTATCGGCAATGAAATTGATTAAAGCGCATAACTATAATAAATATGGATGACACGGTTACATATGTGCACATTTAGTCCAGAAGACTTCACAAATTAATACACAGCAAAATGTGAAACGTTTAAAATATACGAGAAAAAACAACTGCAGTATTGCAAGAACTCCATATGAGATGGGACAGAGCGAATTCACGTACACATCGTGCATACGCATGCAAAACTAAAGAAACGTGCTGACTGTACACGGCGCTCACCAGAAGAAACGCACAAAAACGACCTTTTTTGGGGTCATGCAACACACAGACGATGCCGCTCAGGAATGATTTATTTTTTTGCGAGCTGTTTTTTTCTTAAAACTGTAACCTTGAAACAATGAGCTAAACTTTTTAGGTTTTTGATTGATACTGAGAATGCTAAGAAATATTAATTCTGAAGACGTTTACACACAATAATTAGCTCATGTGGTTTTGTTGAGACTACTCACACCGGAAGATTTATTTGTAGACAAAAGCCAGAAAACAAATAGCTTTTGTTTATTGACATGCAGGAATTTGAAATGGGGGCGGTGTGAGACGCGAGATCAGTACAGTACAAGTCTAGACTGTGCTGCTAAAGTTGTTCAATTTGGACCAAAGCCGAGTTTCAAAAAATGTAATCTATGAAATCGGGAGCATGAAGTTTGTGGCGTGAAGGTGGTATATCGGTCGGTATTTAAGCATTCCCATAGCCCGGACGCGTCCGACGTGGCGTGACTGCCGTTTGTTCAGTGATCAGCGATTGTGTTCGCTTGTGTTTTACTTTGTAATCTCCGTTCCTGGTGGACGGTTTTGTATCCATATGAATCAGTCATCACATGATTTACACGGCGTACACCACAGACAACAAATATACGAAGCGAACACAATAGCGAAGCAACAACGATTCGCAAAATGCTAATCTACCATCGCCGATGCACTGCATCGATGCGCGCGCGTGGCGACGCCGAGGCGCCATCAGCTGTGGCAGCACTGTGCGTCCAAAACCAGATACACGTTCGAAATTCTTCGTGTTGATCGTTTAAAATTCTGCTCGGCTGTGTTGTTCTCAATCTGAGCAACTTTTGTGTGTGGCGCGGCCACACTGCTTATGTTCTTACTGTACGCCTGGGGGTCGTGTGTAAATTGTAATGTAAACACAGAAAACACCAGGAATAAATGAAAAAAACAGAGAGGAACATGCTTCTGCCTGGTAAGCTGTAGCTTACACCGGGTTACGCCCCACTGGGCGCCTGTTTCCTGTTCTGTTTAGATTTTTAAAGCAGAACAAAACTTCATGAGGCTATCATAGTTGAGCGATGGTGGATGTTTTGTGTCTGCCTGCAGTCATATTGAAGCTATCCGTTTCTTATCTCAAACGAGATAAAGCAGGATCTACGTTAACCGTTTTTTTCAAATCACACGTGCACAGTACGTTGTGCGGTTGCATACAGATTTTTCATCGAAAATTTTAAAATTCAACGTGAATACGGGAGATAAACAAAGTTCTGTATAAAAAAAATTCAGAAACAAATAAATAAAACATCTAAAGTTGGCATGCATGGATTGTGGTTTAGATCATTTAGATCTGGTTTTACCAAATTTTTTCTGCAGTGTAAAATATTATTTTTAATTTTAAAACTCCATTAGGGGCATGCTGCATAATTGGCCAAACACAAAATTATGTACTTTATTAACTCAAATCCAAGAAACAGTCGCAAATATGCTGACAAAACTTATCCAGAATTATCATGTCATACGAATTACCGCTGACCATTGAACTCTACACTTTATTCAGTGTATCGTTTGAACAAAAAGTATGGAATTGTTTTGTGAAAAACTTTCACTGTCCTCTGTGTTGTTTCTTACTTGCAAATGCAGAAATCGTAAACCTGAATCAGACAATCGCCAATTTTCAGTCATAAAATCTCCTGAGATATAGAGCACAAAACTAAATCAGTATCTACAGGGTGGGTCGAAAGTACTGACACTATTCGCTTTCACAACAGGCGGCTACGTGAAAACATGATGACTACATGGATATTCTGAGCCAGCAATATAAACGGTCAAGCTTTTCGAAAGTACCTTTGCCAAGTTTTTGCTCAATTAGCTGACATGAAACAACATATTATTTGAAATGGTGTCCATACTTTCAAACCACCCTGTACATCTGTGCCAAACTAGAAGCATCTTAAACAAATCATAGATACGGTATTTCTGGAAGGCGCTTTGCGTATAGAAAAACACGACACATGTTTTTAAATTGCACGTTTTTCGTGCATGCATTCGTTGCTTGTAAAAAAATTATGTGCCAACGGCGGTCACAGTATGAAACTGGTAAAATGGAATAAAATTGTGGCTGGCGAAAAAACATCAAAAGTGCAACATTGAGTCTGCCTGAAATTCAAAATAATTTTTGAAAATCGCGTTTCAAATTCAATTTCATCAATTTTGCAGTCGCAGTGTGGGAAACCACATGCACACACGCGCACAAAGACAGCGTCGGTCTTGATATTTCATGCATTAAAAAACACCTGCAAGAACTACAATACATGCTACGAGTATTGTGGCAGTAGAAAACGATCTCTCATACATAAAGAACTTGCAATGCATTGAAGCGTGCATACACGACCAGTGCAGACAACGACAGCGTGTTACCGAACCGATACACATTCTACAGACAGACTGTTGTAAAAACCGGTTTTCTTTATTCTATAAAATACATATATTCATTTTTTCGGACTATTTCCAGTCGTTTTTTGGTTGAATTGAAACTGCGCATGCGTACGTTCAGAATTGGCGTGTGTACAATGCGTGCGTTAAATTTGCGACAGCGCCAGTGTTATAAATGTTTATGCAAAGGGGAGGCACAACAGAACATATACAAGGCTTACTTGGCAGTAATTTCACAGTATTTTTTTGGTGAATCTTGAGTTAGATGGTGGAACACTTGAAACTGAGTAAACATGCAATGCTCAAAGTACAAGTGAGTGTAACATGTGTGACGATCAAATAAGGTTTCACAAAAATAAAAAGGCCTTGATTTTTGATTCAACGGTCAGACTTACAAATTGTCGCCCAATGCACAAAAAACAACTGCAAGAAACATTGAAAGCGCAACAAGTTGTTGTACACATGTCTGTCTAATGAAATCAATTGCTCGTTCGTATTTTGGCTGCCTCTGAAAAGTTGATTGTGCGTAAAACTGTCTGTCATTGTCGTCATGCGTTAGCGTTTCATTTGTCAATATTTTGACAGAATAAAAATGTTTAAATGCGCTTCATTTGTTTCTGAAACCCATTCGCGTAATTTCTGTTAAAAAAGTATTTAATAATAGCCCCGTCGCAAGCTAATTGTCCCTCTGAAAATTCGAGGCTACTGTACACATAAAATTTTTGTTTCATTTGTTGAAAGTGGGTGGAGTTTTGAAAAAATTTAAATTTTGACAGGGCTGAAATGTTGATAAAAAATTCAAAAGACGCCAATAAAGTACACGTATGTTACATCTATCTTCTACCCACCGTACAGTTCGACTGAGCATTATGGAAACAATTTTACTAATTGCGTTACAAAATTATGACACGTGAAAAAAAACTAAAAAAATTGTATTATCATGTATATTTATAATGACAATTTATAACTGATGGACAAAGGGACTGTAATTGAATTGTAGATGTGAAAAAACTTTGCAGTGGCAACAAAATGTAACATTCTATTGGACTGAACACATTAAGCTCCAACTCCTATTTCGTTTTAAAAAGCAATAACAATAGATCTCATGGCTGCAGAAGTTTCAAATTTTGCGAGCCGTATTAATTTTTTGCTCGTTCTCACGTTAAAATTTTTATGATAGTTGAAACAATATGGTCGTTAAGCTAAACCGATCACGTCTGATTGATTTGAAACGAAGCTGCCTGGCACGTCAATGTGCACATTATGATTTGTCTGCGGTGTTCGCTGCCACTGACTGTGAGTGTCACTGGATACAATGGATAAAACTGTGATCGCCTGTAGTTTTTTAATGTTGCAATTGTGTAATTAACGTTCATCCTTATAGCTGTTGACAGGTTGAAATTAAACTGAAAACCACAATATCAGATATGAGTGGGTTAAATTTTAATAATAAATGCGTGTTCATAGTACTGGCGAACCGTATCTGTCTAGATTTAAACATTTAGGGAAACCACGTCATTGTACATATTGTGCAGAAGGCACAACGATGTTTAAGCAAAAACAATGAACTTAACTTAAGGAATCTTTTGAAAAATTATTGCTATGTTGGGTCTCCGAATTTCATGCTGTTCATACAGTTTTATCGGAGTTTCCTGCTTTTCGCGAAATAAAATGGATGGATGGATTGCGCAGGCAATTTACAAAATTGTATTCATCTTTCTTTTTAACTTTGTGAAAAGTAAGCGGCTTGAAGTTTTTGTTTGTTGAAATTCTGAAAATGAATGTTTGCTGGCCACTGAAGAAAGCACTGTTGAGACAAACCTGAATACATACATATTGTCACAACTGCTTCTTATTTCTTATCAGTTTTTGTAAAGTTTCTTTGCCATATACCTTTTGGCTGTACATAGTATAATGGTGGGGTCTTCAGCGTTGAGTTTTACGAACTGATAAAATTGCATTGACCGTTCAGCATCCACAGTTGTTTTTTAAGTTTACCCAGTCGTAAAATCGAACCAGTTTTTAGTGTCCCTGTTTTCATTACGTGAAACACAAAATTCCTGATTTGCAGCTGGGTATCTAAAAACAAAAAAACGCCCCAGGGTTTTTGATTAAAGATTTAAAACAACACCTGTCAAAAAACTTAAATGGAATTGAAAAACAGATTTAAAAAAAGTTGACTATGGAGGTTTCTGCAAATAAACAGAAACTACCAAAAGTATTTTTTAATTCCTTCATTTCCTTGATATCGTTAACGTTAATGTTAACTCAAATACAGATCATGACTAAAATAAATTTTCTGTGGCACAAAAAAGCTTTAAATCACTATTACCTTTTCTCTCCAACAGATACAAAGCCACGCACATAACGTTTTCAATGCGAATTGAAAAACCGAAATCAAAATTACCTTGACTACTACAACAAATTACCGTAAGCAGCGGATATGAAGCGCACTTAAAATTGGTTGTATGAAACAAAACAGGCATGTATCGTATAACAGGGATTGCTTGATTTGAATATCGCAAAATCACAAAAAAATACATAAAATTCATTGGTCTGTCGTACAAAATTGGAGTGCTTTGCGTACATGTACAACTGCAACTGTATGGTTTTGTTTTGCTCTCACGTTTCTCAATAACAACCGTTTGTGTGATTTTGATAATTGTCCTGAGATTTCGTTGCAATCCTGCTTTGGTTTTCACAAAACAGAAACCAAACGTTGAACATTTCATTAGAAATTATCAGAGAAGTAGGGATAGAAAAGTGCACTGATCGTATGCTGCAACGCTTTTTAAAGTACAGTAAATACTTCCAGAGAGTAAAACACAGATTTATGGCCAATTCAGATAATACGACATCAAAATTCATAGCTACAGTATTCATATAAACACAAATTAGAAGAGCACAGAGATATGCTGGCAAACAATAGAACTATCAAGATGAATAATTCTGAAACCGATGAACACACGGGAAGTAGGAATTCGGCGTCAGCATATATACACATTCAAAATTAAAATTTGATACATAATGTACAATGTACATGTAGGCAACGTTGTAATCGTGTATTTTCAGTATGGCTGTTTTTTAACCTCAGTAAATGTTAGTTTTTTCATAACGACTTTTTCAAAAGGTAAACGGGTACTGTAAAAAGAGGTTTTGGTAGACAGCATGAATGAGGCGTGGTGCCCTTACCGAGATTGGGATGGTCGCGAACCGCAGTCACCACACAGGTTAATGACCCGTGCTTCAGGAAGGCTCTTGCTGAAAATCGACGTTCTCTGAATGTGTTGCGAAATTCGCTGCAGATGCAATTGATCTAGCATGAAAAATGTGTACGGTATTTTAATTTTAGTACTGGTTTTTGAAGTTTTATGTAAAAGCCAAAAATATAACAGCTTCCACATTTGTATGTACATGTACAGAGTGGTCCGAAAGTAGTGGGTGCAACTTTGAATCGCTCTAACTCGCCAACGGTTGAACCGTTTCAGCTGAAATTTAGTCGTTAACTTAGGAAGCACAAGTTTAGACCTTCACTAATTTTTAGCCCAAACGAGAGAACATTGCCCCTGTGCAAAAGCAAAGCTCGAAAAAAAACGAATGATTGCATTAAAAACGGCATTTTTTGTCTCATATCGGATTTATTCATCGATAACGCCAAAAAAAGCAATACAACTATTGCTGCTTTCAATTTTCCTTCACACAATCGCGAAAATTTTCATTTTACTCCTCAATTGCCCTATGCTAAGCGCGCGAAAGAAGCGCGAATGTGCGCGAAACATCATGTTGTGTCGATCGACGTTCGCCAGTGGTTCGACGAGTCGTTTCCGAACAGATGGATCGGTCGCAGGGGCCCAATCGAATGGCCGCCGCGTTCGCCCGATCTCAAGCCGCTGGGCTTTTTCGGTGGGGCTTCATCAAAGAGATTGTGTACGCGCGAAAGCCAAAAACTCGGTAAAAGAAATGATTGTGAACGCGTTTCAGCACGTGTACACTGTGAATTGTGCCTGAAAGTGATCTTGTTAGTGGCCAATGGGGTTCGATTGTGCATTGAAACTGGGGGCACACATTTCGAGAAGAATTAGCTTTGATTTTTGACAGTTTGTGACGTTCTAGATGAATAAATCCGATGTGAGACAGAAAAAAATGCTTTTTTCATACAAAAGTTCGTTTTTTTCGAACTTTGCTTCCATGCAGGGGAAATATTTTTTCGTTTGGGCTAAAAATTGGTGGAGCTCTAAAAGTTTGTTCTTCCTAAGTAAGCGACTAAAATTTCAATTCAAACGGTCTAATCGTTGGCGAGTTAGAGCGATTCAAATTTGCACCCACTACTTTTGGACCACTCTGTATGTAGATACATGTACAGTGTATGTATGTCACATGTATGTGAGACTTGCACAGGGTTACAACCGGACAGCTGAACAGCGTTAGAAGATTAAATAATGAGAAGTACTTGTGTTATATTTTATTTTATTTTGGTTTTACGTTTCATGCAGTTGCAAACGTTTATGCGGCAATTCAAAATTGGCTGAAGTAGCTGACCACATGTATTTTGTATCCCGTCCAGGGTTCAGGCCACTTCACCAATCTTGAATTACTGTGTCAGGCAGGAAGCTGTTGTCAGGATTACCTGTTGTATATCTATGCGTACAGTGAGTCGCAGAACTTTAAAGAAAGATAATATTGTGGATTTATTCAAACGTGTCCGGACTAAAATGACGTTATTTGCTTTAAAAACGCCCGTTTGTCAAAGTACAGGCACTAAAATGTCAGTTTAGTGTGACTGATTCGACATTCACCATTTGTTTACGGGAAGAAACCGGCTAAACGGAAAGTCTGGTTTGCTGTGAACGACAAGCGCATGTTTGGCGGCACATGACGTCGTTTCAGTGGGACACGTTTGAAAAAATAGGTCATACATACATACCTACATACAGATATACACATGGTTAAAGAAACATTGACGTGACGAGCGATGACGTAAGATTGTTGCCTAATGGGCATAGAGAATTTGGACTTCTGAATGAAGCTATCAAAAAATGTTGCTATGGAAATTAAAAAAAAAAGAAAACTTGCTACAAAAGTGTGAATACGCCACCGCAATATCACGAGCTTTTTGAACGTGGTTGTGCACAACAGGTGATAAAAATTTGAATACAAAGTTATGACGTAAAATGAACGCACCGAAAAACAACTCACCAAATACCCGATGGACACCTATTCGCATTGGTCGTTAATAAATAGTCTGGCAGAAATTTTTAAAACTTTTAGAAGCGGCGTTTCGCGTGAAGCGATTTTAAATTCGCATGATTTTAATGAAAACTATGATTTTTTAAAAATGAATAGG